>VDFB02299424.1:0-32936 GCA_007258455.2 Sequoia sempervirens
TACATAGATTTTCATCACCTCCAAAAATGATATCATCAACAAAAAAATCTATAATCAACTCCTTATCATGATCTAACTTGAAGTATAAGTTGCTATCAATAGTACCTTTAGTGAATCCAAGCTTTAGTATATATTTTTCCAATCTAAGCATTACCGGGACTGCAGGGATTGCTTCAGAATCATACATAGCTTTCTTCAATCTGCAAACCATATTTCTCTTATCTATTAGCTGAAATCCATTTGGTCGTTCAATGTGCATTTCTTCTTCTAGTTCTCCATTCAGAAATGTAGAGTTTACATCCATTTGATAGACTTAATAATTCTTGTGTGTAGCATAAGTGAGAAATAATCTCACAACTTCAATTCTAGCTACAGACACAAAATTTTCTTCAAAATCAATACATTCCACTTGAGAATAACCTTTACATACCAGTCTTTCTTTATCCCGGACCACTTCACCTTCTTCATTCAGCTTGTTTCTAAGTACCCACTTAGTACCAATCACATTTTTTTCTTTAGGACTAGGAACCAGTAGCCATGTGTCATTCTTCTTAATCTGTGTCAGCTCTTCCGTCATAGCTTCCAGCCAATGTTCATCTTGAAAGGCTTCAGTGACATTCTTAGGTTCAATCTTGGAAATCAGACAATATTATTTTGTATTTTTCTTCTAGTTTGCATTCCTTTACTCTTATCTCCTATGATTTGACTTTCATAATGATTCGGATTTACATATCTTTGAGTTTTGGGACTTACTTGGACTTCTAAATCTTCTGATCCTTTGCTTCCGCTTTGCACTTTGTTTTGCATTGCTTCTATAAACTTAAGATCTAAACTTTCATTTGAGCGATTTTCCTGCTCAGTGGGATTCTTCGCCAGACATATGGAATAATATAAAATATATTCGGTGTCTAAGTATTCTTCCCTTTGCTTGTGTTTTCTTCATATAAATCATAGTTGTATTGTTTGGATGATTTGACAGAGTCCTCATCAAATTTTACGTTTGCACTCTCAACCATCTTTCTCAATCTTTTGGTATAGCACTGGTAGGCCTTGCTCTTAGTGGAGTAACCTAGGAAGATCCCTCCATCACTTCTAGCATCAAATTTTCCTATATCATCATCTCTCCTAACATAAAACTTGCTTCCAAAGATCTTAAAATACTTGACAATAGGTTTGTGACCAAACCATAACTCATAAGGGGTCTTACCATAATTTCCATTCGCATTTACCCGGTTCAAGGTATACACAATAGTGCTTACTGCTTCACTCTAGTACATCTGAGACACATTTCCTTCCATCATCATGGTTCTGGAAGCATCTAGAATTGTTATATTCTTTCTCTCTATAGCTCCATTCTATTGAGGGGTTCGGGGAGTAGATAATTTTCTTTTAATTCCATGCTCTTCAAAATAAGAGTTGAACTCCTTAGAAATGAACTCACTACCTTTGTCAGATCTCAAGCAATTGATTTTTAGACCTTTCTCATTTTCTACCATAGCCATGAAACTACTGAATTTCTCCAATGCTTCAATTTTTTCTCTCAAAAAGGAAACCCAAATCATTCTAGAGTAATCATCAATAACCAGCATAAAATACCTTTCTTCATGAATAATTCTTACCCTAGAGGGACCACAAAGGTCCGTATGTAGCAGCTCCAATAGATTATTTGAGTGAAATTGTTTGCTCCAAAATGAGACTCTAGTTTGTTTACCCATCTAACATTCCTTGTAGATTACATTAGGAGGCTTCACTAATCTAGGTAGATCTCTTGCTACTTAAGTAGAACTTATTTTGATAATGTTGTCAAATTTTACATGACACAATCTGCTATGCCACAACCAACTTTCATCTACTTGAGAAATTAAATAGCTTCCACAAGCAATATTCAGGTGAAAACTATTACCGTTTGTTTGCTTTCCTATTGCAATCATGTTCCTGAAACTTCCATGTATCTTGCATCTTCCATCTTTGAACTGAAGGTCATATCCCTTGTGAACCATCTGTCCAACACTCAACAAGTTATGCTCCAGGCCTTCAACATAGAGGACATAATTAGTGTTATCCTTACCACCAAGGAAAATAGATCCTCTACCATGAATCGCACCAACATTGTTATCTCCAAATCTTACAACCCCACTGTCATACTTCTCTAGACTCACAAATTTACTTTTATCACCAGTCATATGATGTGATCATCCACTATCAATGACCCATTCATCTTTTTCTTCAACTTGAGTTGCAAGATCTTTTTCATCTTTCATAGATTCAGTAGCCACAAGATTATATTCAATGGTAGCAATGAAACCCCAATCATCTTCTTTACCATGATCTTTATCAGATTCATCCTCAGTCACTGCTTCTTTAGCAAAGTAGTATCTCTTTGGGAATATAGACTTATTAGGTTTAGATCTAGGAAATATTTCAAGACATCTTGATGCAAAATGACCTATTTTATTGCATGAAAAATATTTAATAGGTAATACATCTTCATACTTACCTTTTCCTCTCCCTTTTTGCTTGGAAATCAGTGCTTCCAGTTCATCTACCTCTCTTTCTTTATCTTCAAGTTGTTTCAATTCTTCATCATACTTGGATATCTTTTTGGAACTCTCTCTTAGACTATATCTTTTCCTATTACTTCTGGATATAGTAGCCTTGAATGCAAATTCAGTCTTCGGTGTAGATTCACCAAATTTGCTTATCTCAAAGGCAACAAGCTTCCCGATCAGTGTATCTCTGTTGGCGGGTCTTAATAACACAACAACGTGTAAAAAAAATGTTGCTATTATGTTTCTCCTTAAAGAGAAAGACAACACATGGATATCTTAGCTCCCAAGGTCTTGGTAGTTGGTTCTCAACTGTGTTGATGTTGCTCAATGGTCAATGTAGCAGTAATGTTCAAGGGGCCTGCTGGTGTTGAGCTTCTGGATTCTTCTGAGATCAAGCATAAACTTAAACCTACTCTAACTAGGGTTTTTAAAGAAATGAAAAAGATAGATCAGAGCTTTGGGACCGAAAAGAATGAAAATTCATCTAACTTAACCAGACTTGTTGCCTTTCAAAGGATTTATTAACTAAAACTGCAGAACAAAATTAACTTTTGATTAACACACAGCTTCCTTCATCCACAGTGCTAATTTAAATAACAAATTGCAAGTTACCATTTAAAACATAAAATAAGACTTCAATCCTTGAAAGATTCTCAAATCAAATGATTAACCAGACAAACACCATTCAGGAACACAATCTGAAGTAGATTTAAATCTAGTCACTTCTACTATTAATGAAACAGATAAACAACATTTACAAATTTGGCACAATCCCTAGTGTACAGAAAATCCATGATTCTAGATTTTTTCCATCTACACTAAGAAAACTTGACAAATACATTGCTTCCTTCTGTAGAATATAACTCCTATTCTATTGCTACTTTTTGCGTCTTAGAAAATTACTACTATTCAAGATCTATATCTCTATGTCTCAAAACTTTCTCTATTTCTTCTAACTTTTTTTTTTTACAAAGAGGCGAAATGTCCTATATACAGAATGTGCCCAAAACAATGCATTGGCCCCTATTTTAGGGTTTACAAAATATCTTACTCTAGAAGGGTCGGCCCTCAGATCTTTTGAATAGAGTTAATGTTGTGTTGAATGGCATCCCCGTTGTCCATGTTGATGAAATATTTGTCCTTTAGGAGAAGCCTTCATATCTTTGGCAACTACAACATTAACTCCTAGCCTTTGTGTCCATCTTCAAACTCCCTTGAAGAGCTACCTTGAATGCTCCAAAGCATTTCCATTAATACTAATCTACCTCCTTGCCAATAGACCACACAGCTGTCCTTGAGACTAATGACTTCTTCCTTCTTCTGGCTTCCTTCATCCTCTAGACCCTTCTACCAGTTGACCATCTTTTGGAGGCAGCATTAGACTTCCCATTAGATCTTCACACCACTTTTTATCAAGGTGTTCCATTGGCTCATTCATAGAGCAGATCTAGACCAGTTGCATTTTGTTAGTCTTCTTCAAGGAGGTAATCAATGAGTCAAACTGTCCCCGGTCTGCCCTCTTAGCTCCTCCTGACTGGTTAAACATATGCCACACAAGATTCTCAGGTAGTCAAAAGTGGTTCAAACAAAATTTCAAGACACTCATCATGTCTCTCTGATGCCATCATACCTCTCTCAGCAGCTATCAGCGTAACATATGTCAGTAGGCAAGAGATTATAGCAAGCCACACAAGCCATATCGATATCCACAGTGGTCGTCGAGATAATCACCATCAGCCAGAAGTCATGGTGATTCCTTAGAGCTCATACCGCAGTGCCTTCTTCCATCGATGAGACCTCCACATTTGGCAAGACATTACAGCAATAGGAAAACATTTAGTCAGGAGTCTCTCTGAGCTCACTTCATTTTGGTGAGACCCTGCTTGGTCTGTGAGACATTTTTTCAAGCTCAAAACACTATACCGAGGGTTCCACAAGTCAGCGAGGGATTACTAGGTTGGCCAGATGTTACATGAAAGGGAGATCCCTTCGGTGAGACTTCCACCACTCAATTAGACCTTTCGCCAAAGCCACAATTCTTTATGTCAGCGAGACTAGGTCCCCTCACCAAGACATTACACCGAGGCCACCATTCCATGTTAGCGAGACCCTATTGGGTTGGGAAGACATCATGGCGATCCCAAGATCCCTTGGCAAGCTCATTCTTATGTCAGGGAGACATCATCCTTTCGGCAAGACCTTATGCCGAAGGCATACCCCTTTCATCGAGACTTCCCTGTATCAGCAGGACATCACCCCGAATGGAGAACTTTACCATGAAACCACTCGACTTCGACGAGACCTCACCCCATCGGTGAGACTTCACACCAAAGGCATGAACCTTCACCGAGACTTCCTTCTGTATACCATACCTTATAGCGACCATAAAACCTTCTCGAGATCCCCTGTGAACAATTGTCGGCAAGAGTTCCATCCGTTTGCAGGACCTTATGCCGATGCCTCACCTACCGGCGAGACCTCTCTAGGGTCGGGAAGACTTCTCCCTGAAGGCACAACCTCATACCAAAGGCACCATCCCCGCTTGATGAGACTTCACATAGTCACCGCGACGTCATGCCGAGAGTAAACCACTTTCCCCGATGACATTCCATTTCAGCAAGAGTCCACCATGTCGATGAGACTTTTTGCCAATGCTACCCTTCTATCGTTGAGACTTCACCCCTTTCGGTGAGATGTTATGCCGAACGTAGAATCCTTCAACGAGGGCTTCTTTGGTCAGTGAGATACATAAAGAATCATGGAAACAGGGATGTTTGGATGACCGATGAGCTTCAAATGAACAGAATGCACTACTAGTCAGCAAGACAACTGCAGGGTCTTGCCGACTTTCTTCTTAGAGGAATTTTATGCCAAACTGGATTGGGGAATGCTTTCCAACTGAGCTCCTTGAGAAATATCATCATGTGCATGATTTAATCCTACGAAACAATGTCTCCATTAGCTCTCAAAAGCACATAAAATATATTATAATGAAATACACAATTGTTTATGATTATTTCATTCAATTCTTAGCAAGAAGAAAACCAACTCAAGCTGAGACATAACCAAAAATCAAATAGAACAAAAGACAAAGTTAGGAGGAAAACAAAAGAATTCCAAAGGTCAAAGCAAATAACTAAAGGCAAAGAAGAAGAAAGAAAAAAGCGGGGACCCATGTTGTTCCAGAATAAAATGGGGTGGTTATGTGGGGCATAACAAATGGTGACTCGGCTGGGAAAATGGTTTAACCATTTTCAAGAAACTGAAGGATTCAGCTACCTAGAAATCTTGGTTAATGAACATCACAACTCCAGTTGGGTCAGTTTTAACAACCAAGGCTGAGCTAGAATCTCAAATGTAAATCAACACTAGCTACCCCTGAACCCATGTGTGTGCTTAATGGTGCATCATCCTTTTATATAGTTTTTATCATCTTTCAAACAATAATGTGCAAGATTTGAACTACATGAGTTGATTCCCTTTAGCTGTAGTGCAATGACATCTTGGGCATTGCTTCATTTCCAGTCAGGCGTCCATAGCCCCAATGGAGATACCTCTAGTTTTCCCACAACATTGCTCTACTGCCAATTAGGCATCCATAGCCCCAGTAGAGATACTAGAATCACCCATTCATATTGTGTCTCCTTTCTCTTTTAGATAATTCTCTCTTCCCCTTTTTTTTTTTTTGAGTTTCAGATATTTCATTCAATTTTATCTCAATATGTTAGATGTTTACCATATGTTCTAGGTTGAAAACTACCATGGACCTCATAACAGCATTTGGGAAATCAAAATTTTCACTCAAATCTCACAACACTATCATCCTAGGACAAATATACCATTATAAAGGGAGATGGTCTTGATGATTTGTGATAGATTCAGAGGAGTTAATGAAGGCTTTTTACTTTGCACCTTGTTTTTCAGACTTTCCACAACTCTTATCGGAAATGAGCATAAAACAATGAATTCAGGACAAAATTATCCAACCAGAAAACCTAAAAATATCTAAACCACTTCTCTCCTAATGACCAAAGTATACTCGAGATAACAACCACCATTTCAAGATGGGAAAGAACAGATAAACCACAATGAAAAAAACAAGATAGAAACCAAACAACAAAGGAACGAAAGAATAGAGAGAAAGAACAAACAAACAACAGAACTATTTACATGCAAAAAAATAGCTATTTACATAAAGAGCAGCAAACTATTCACATAGAGAACATCATTATTCACACACAAAGATTATTTACAAGCAGAAACTATTTACATAGATGCACCGCCCAGCAGAGATACCAACTTGATGACTCAAAATAGTGTTTAAGAAATTGTCCATTGACGGGAAATGGAACAGGTTCTCCAGTTAAACTACACAATCAAAAAGCATTTTCTCCTAGGATCTCAACAATCTGGTAGGGACCCAACCAGAGCCTATGAAATTTGTGGTGACTGCCCTTCTTTTCACTAGCTTTATCCCATAGCAGCACAAGGTTTGATATTCTAAAAGCTTTGATTTTGGCTCTTTTGTCAAACCAATGTTTGACAACAGCCTGGTGCCTAAAGAATTGTTGCAAGGTGGCATCCCTCTGCTCTTCTAATTCCAACAAGGCAGCTAATCTTACTTCTATCCTATCATCACTAGAGTAGAATTTTTGCATGAACTCAAGGATAGGTATTTGCATATGGATAGGGAACACAGGCTCTTGGCCATAAACCAACTTGAATAGTGAAGTTTTTAAAGAAGCCTTGATCCTAGTCCTATCTGCCCATAACACAAACCTTAGCTGGGTGCGCCAGTCCCTAGGATTGTTTTCTAACAGTTTCTTAATTACCCCTAAAAGATTCTTATTGGTTGATTCTGCAACTCCATTGCCTTGTGGGTAATAATTTGAAGAATATTTTAAGACAATTTTGTGATCATAAGCCCATGAAATGAACTCAGCAGAAGAAAAGGAAGAGCCATTGTCACATACCAATGCAAAGGGGACCCCATACCTAGTGGTGATGCATTCAGTGAGGAACTTGATCACTACCTCCATTGTGCTATTCTTGCAAGGTATAGCTTCTATCCATCTTGTGCAGTAGTCAGTGGCATTTAGAATAAATTTGTGTCCTACAGAAGAGTTCGGGTTAATTACTCCAATAAAATCTAGTACCCATTGGGAAAATGGCCTTACCTCGTAGACAGGCTACAATGGCATGGCTAAATGGCATTCATTTAATGCAAAAATCTAACATATGTGACATGTTCTCACATGGTGATGGGAATCTTAGAACATACATGGCTAGTAATAACTGGATCTAAGGATCTGATGTGCTAATGAGTCTACCAAGCCATGACCTATGCCATGTTTTCCATGAAATTCAGTGATTACATGCTTAGCCTCTTGCTGATCAAGGCATCATAGGTATACTCCTTCAAAATTCTTCCTGTATAGCAACCCTCTAAGCATATAATGAGATCTCTTCATTCTCAGTGCTCTCCTCTGAGTTGTATTCATTCCCTGTGGGCACCGATTATTGAGCATGAAGTAGATGATATCGGCATACCAAGGGTCATTGGAGAAGGACTGAGTGGTGTATTGCTAATAAATGATGTTTTCACCATCATTGGCCATGGACTTAGATAGGCCCATACCTCTTACGAGTTTCATAGGGTGTATCTCTAGGTCGAACACCTACATAATGGCCATCCATTTCCCTCTTCGTTCTCCTAATTTGCTCTGCATGAGTAGGGACTTCACAACTACGTCAAGAACTACCGCAATAATCTGACTTCAGAGGATGTAGTGCCTAAATTTCTCGATAGCCCTGACTAGTGCAAAATCTTGCTTTTCAAGATGTGGGTACTTAACTTCAGCATTTTTGAATGGAGAGCTCATGAAAGCGATTGGCCTCTCCTCTGCCTCTCCTCTACCTCTCCTCTTCATTGAGTCAGTACTGCTGTATAGGAATGTTCAAAAGCAAAGGAATAAATATAGAATGGCTTCAAGTAGTCAAGGCTGGTAAGGACTGGCACTTTTGAAATGGATCACTTGATCTGTGAAAATGCGACCTTTGCCTCATCACTCCATTCTGTTTTGGCATCTTTCTTCATCATTTAGTTCAGTGGTTTTACAATTTCTACAAAACCTGTGATAAATTTTCTCACAAAGTTGATCTTTCTGAAGAAAGATCTCATCTCCTTCTTGCTTCCTAGCCTAGTTATCTTGAGAATGGACTCAACTCAGTCTGGGTCGATTGATATTCCTCTTTCTGAGATTATGTGTCCCAAGAGCTTCCCTTCAAAAACTCTGAACACACACTTTTTAGGATTCAGGGAGACGCCATATTGGATACATCATTCAAGAACCTTAGCCAAGTCTGCAGCATGGTTCAGTCTATCTTTAGAGAATACTGTCAGGTCATCCATGTAAACAATAATGCATTTACTGATTAAGTCCTTGAATGCTATGTCCATGGCATGCTGAAAAGTTGCTCCAGTGTTTATCAGACCAAATGGCATCCTTTTGTATGTAAATGTTCCCCACTTTGTAGTGAAGGTTGTCTTCACTCTGTCTTCATAATTAACAATTACCTGATTGTATCTAGAATAACCATCTAGGAATGATATCATCTGAGACCCATTAATAGTCTGCAAGACTTCATCCAGAGAAGGAAGTGGGTAGTTATCTTTTTCTGAAGTCTACACATAGCCTGATCTCTCTATTTTTATTATGGAATGGAACTAAGTTATCCACCCATGTTGAATGGCATACAAGGAAGATTATATTTGTAGAAAGAAATTTTTGAACTTCTTTAAAGATCAATGGTTCAATCAAGGTGTTGACAGGGCATTGTTTCTGTCAAAATGGTTTAACTTCAGGCTTCAGAGGGATAGTATGAGTCATTACAGAAGCATGAAATGTCTTTAGATCTTCATATCCCTAGGCTATCACAACAATATCCTTCTTCAATTCCCTCAGTATATCTTTTCTAATTGTTTCAGGGCAAGCTTTCCCTATGTAAAAATTTCTTTCAGGGCCAGAATTAGCTAGGTCAACAATTTCATATTCACCTCCCTTATCTTTAGCTAATATCTTCTCTCGAGCCCTTGGGTCTGAATCAAAAACTCTTTCTAGGGCTACCATTCCCTTGGGGATGTTGTTACTTCTTAAATTGATGACCCCTTCTATATCACAGCCTTCAAGGTCCTAATCTCCTTGATCCCTGTTGGACTCATCAATGATCTGTCCTTCAAAAATATCTGAGCTTGCTAGGAAAGAAAGGATATGTCAATCATCATCAAAGACTTGAAAGTATTTGATATTATCAAGAACAGCTAGGGTGGATATCAATTCTACTAATAATCTCTTAAGGTTGGAGCCTTGCATGGGTTCTAGGCTGCTTGCAGCAACAGCTAGTGAATCAACTATTTGATTTTCTTCTCTAGGGATTAAACTAATATCGAAAGCATCAAAATCTTGAATCAAGTTCCATACATGATTTCGATAGGCTGCAGCCTTCTGTTGTGACATGTGTATTGGTTGCGCACTTGCATGATAACTATTTTTTAATCTCCTTTGACCACCAAGGCAGTGACCTTCTTCTTATGTGCGAGCGTTAGCCCCTAAGCTAATGCCTCATATTCTGCTATGTTGTTAGTGCACCCAAACTGCAACCTATAAGAAGCAAAGAATTTTTTTCCTTTCATGCTGGTTAATTCAATCCCAACACCACAGCCTGTTTTGGACTTGGATCCATCAAATGTGAGGGTCCAAAGCTGGTCACGAGCTGGAGTTGATCCTTTTGAAGCTATTATGAGTGCTTGGATAAGATGAACCATAGGTGGGGCTACTTGATCTTTTCCATCAAATGTTGATAAAAGGTGTTCAATGGGTTCCTTAGGTGTAATTTCCAATTCCTACTCAGACATATCAAGTAACCCGAGGGTGTCCTTCTGACAGTCCCTTACATCTTTGATTGATTGTTCAGGTTTTGGAATACTTGTGAGTGTAGGGGTGTAGAGAAAATCTTGGAGTTGTTACTCATAACTAAGTTGGTTTGGAAATGTGACTGAGGCAAGTTTAATTTGAGAAGGAACTTCCTTTGAAAGTATCTTATCCCTAGTTAACATTAATGCATCTTTATCTTCAAATGAGAAGGGATCTACAATGGTCTCAAGGTGACTTAGACTAGCTTCCTCAGCTTGGGAAACATGACTCAGAATGTTGACGCAGAGTTGACAGGTCAGCTCTGAATGATTTTGGTAGTGTATCATGCACCAATTAGGAAGTAGAAGACTTTGTAGATCTATATCTTCCCCTAAGACCAGCTGATCTTTTTGTAGCTTCCTGATTAATGCCTGTTGATTTTCATTAATCATGGGATCAGGGAACTTTTGTATTGACATGTCATTAGAATCAAGAATTGAAAGGGTTAGAATTTCCTCTTTTTTATAAACCCCTATCCCAGCTTCGAAATAGGCTACCTCATTGAGTAAATCATATTCAGTGATGACATGCTTGAGGCAAGGCTCACTTTCAATCCTAATCTATGTAGGAATTCCTCTCCATGGTAGCCACATATGTGAAAAGTCAAGGGAGAGATACCCCCCTATACCTTTCATCAAATCTCTACTCAACAACATACCATAAGTATTGGGAATGTTTTCCACTTGAACATCTATATTGATTTGAATCCTAGGGTCTGACCCTACTTGCACATGTATGTTTCTCAATTCTCCAACTACATTAACCTCTATTTTTTCAAGTTGGATGACCTTCTTGTTTGTTTGGAGAGGGTTCAATCCCAATTTCTTGCATATAGAAAATGGAATAACATTTCCTGAAGCCCCTGAATCTAGCAGACAATTATGTAGATTATTCCCACAAATTCTTAAACTCAGAAGAAATGGTGGGGTACCTACCTTTCTTTTGTACAAAGCCGTGTTCATGTCTGCAGTAGGTGCCACCTTTTTTTCCCTCTTGATTTATCAACTTGTTCTAAAGCTTTCAACACTATCTCTCGTTGAGTAGGGCACCACTTTAGGATGTCAAAGTATGACAAAGAGGTTTTTTATTTCTGCATCTCAGATATAATATCAAATTTTGCGTTACAACCTACACTACCTTTGAAAACACTAGATGAATTACCTTTGTTATGGGAGTCAGGCATAGCTTTTGGTGGAGGAGGGTTATTTTCAGCACATTGATTCAAAGGCACCATGTGATTAGGTGGTGTTGATGTAGTAAACAAGCCCTTATTCTGATTTCTTAGGAAGTGTCCTCCCTTTGTCTGAAAAGCTTGGGTGTCATACATATCTTCTTATGGTTCATTCTCACTCTGCATTGGAAAGGAAGGTTCTTCTTCAAAGAGGTCATAAGTCATTGTTGTATCTACTAAGTCACCTCCTTTGTTTGAATTCCCTTGGAACGTTTTGGCATCTGCCTGTGCCATCTTGAAAACATTCTCCATTTTAGGGAAGTTTACCTCGGAATGAGTGGCAGTATCATGCAGCCTGCACCAATTAGTCATAAAATTGAGGTCAGCCACGTTTACAGTATGTGACCTATCCTCACTAGCTTGATAATTGTGGGAAACTCCACCATTTTTGGGCCATGTATTCCATTGTCGGTTGTTATTTGGTCTCTCATTATATCCTCTATTTTGATTTTGATAACCTTGGTTAGAGGATTTTTGGCCTTGATAACCCCTTTGGTTGTAATTGTTATGATTTTGATAATTACCCTGGTTGTGATTGCTCTGATTAGGATAATTACCTTGGTTTTGAGAGGGGTTCAATCTAAGTTGAGCCATGTCGTTCATGACTTGAGACAATGTTTTTTTTAAGGTCTCTACCTCATTTGTGAGTTAAACTGCCTTTTTCACTTTCAATAGCCTTAGCAATAGGTGGTTGACCACCATGATTTGGTGTTCCAGCTTGGTTATAATGACCATGGGGACTTTGAGGAACCTGTGATTGTTGAAAAAGTCAAGAGTTCCATTAGCAAAGAATGGAATAGGTCATTGAGTTTGCAATTCAAACATAGGTCCATAATGGGAAGGAGACATTCTTGGGACAATATTGAACAAAGGGGTTGGGCTATGCATCTGATATCCTATTGAAGGAAAACCTCCTCCCAAACTTCCTTGTTGAGAACTAATTTGTTGTTGCAGCTTGATAGCCAAATGATAAACTTTAGATAGAGAATCAATATTTGTTGGCTGATAAGTCCTTTGTAGGAACAAACCAAGAAAAGGATCTATGACTCTAAAGTAAGCTTGAATGGCACTACTCTCAGTGACTAGATAGGGGTCTTGCAATCTCCTATACATTCGTTGGAACCTACTATTAAACAAGGGAAAAGGTTCACTTGGCTCCTTCATGACAGTATCAAATTGGTGGAACAAAATGGCAGGATCCATGTAGATTTTGAATTGATTAATGAAAGCATTCTCCAAGTCTGTCCAGCTCAAAATAGAATGTTGAGGTAGATTTAGGTACTAGTTGTACGCCATATTCCCTAAGGAATAAGGGAACAACCTACAAACTACATCATGGTGGGCTATCTGAGCTCTGGTACAAGCATCCTTAAAAGCTTGTATGTGCTCTTCAACACTCCTTGATTCGCCATGAATGTATTTGGGATATAATTTCTTAGGATTCTTAGGCATATCATGAAATCCTCTAGGAATAGTCCCCAATCGAGAGGGATTATTTTGAAAAAATTCCATTGGTGGTGGTGGTGGTGGTTGAGACAGCTGTTGGATGGGTTGAACCATCCATAATGACAATTGAGATGGATTCGGTGGTGGGTTGATAGGAATCCACTACGGTATTGGTGAAAAACCTAGTGGAGTGAGCGGAGCTCACAAGGGTGGTATGATGGTTGCCCTAGTTTTGTGATTGGTATGTCTTGTTGGGGTCTTGAGTTCTATCAAAGGTGATGGATTTTCAGCTGATCGAAGAACTCTGTGGGGCCTTTTTGGGGAGAAAAGCCTAGTTTTATCCAGTTTTCCCTTCTAGGCCCTCCTTCTAGTGCCAAATCTGTTGATGGGTCTTAATGACACAACAACGTGTAAAAAAAGTGTTGCTATTTTGTTTATCCTGAAAGAGAAAGACAACACATGGATATCTTAGATCCCAAGGTCTTGGTAGTTGGTTCTCAACTGTGCTGATGTTGCTCAATGGTCAATGTAACAGTAATGTTTAAGTGGCCTGCTAGTGTTGAGCTTCTGGATTCTTCTGAGATCAAGCATAAACTTAAACCTACTCTAACCAGGGTTTTTAAAGAAATGAAAATGATAGATCAGAGCTTTGGGACTGAAAATAATGACAATTCATCTAACTTAACCAGACTTGTTTCCTTTCAAAGGATTTATTAACTAAAACTACAGAAAAAAATTAACTTGTGATTAACACACAGCTTCCTCCATCCACAGTGCTAATTTAAATAACAAATTGCATGTTACCATTTAAACAAAACATAAAATAAGACTTCAATCCTTGAAATATTCTCAAATCAAATGATTAACAAGACAAACACCATTTAGGAACACAATCTAAAGTAGATTTAAATCTGGCTGCTTCTACTATTAATGAAACAGATAAACAACATTTACAAATTTGGCACAATCACTAGTGTACAGAAAATCCATGATTCTAGATTGTTTCAATCTACACTAAGAAAAATTGACAGATACATTACTACCTTCTGTAGAATATAACTCCTATTCTATTGCTACTTTTTGCTTCTTAGAAAATTACTACTATTCAAGATCTATATCTCTATGTCTCAAAAATTTCTCTATTTCTTCTAACTTTTTTTTTACAAAGAGGCGAAATATCCTATATACAGAATGTACCCAAAAGAATGCGTTGGCCCCTATTTTAGGGTTTACAAAATATCTTACTCCAGAAGGGTCAACACTTAGATCTTTTGAGTAGAGTTAATGTTGCATTGAATGGCATCCCTGTTGTCCATGTTGGTGAAAGATTTCTCCTTCAGGAGAAGCCTTCAAATCTTTTGCAACTACAACATTAACTCCTAGCCTTTGTGTCCATCTTTGAACTCCCTTGCAGAGTTGCCTTGAATGTTCCAAAGCATTAAAGTTAATACTGATCTGCCTCCTTGCTAGTAGACCACACAATTTTCCCTGAGACTGATGAATTCTTCCTTCTTCTGGCCTCCTTCATGCTCTAGACCCTTCTACTTGTTGACCATCTTCTGAAGGTAGCATTAGACTTCCTATTAGATCTTTGCACCATTGTTCATCAAGGTGTTCCATCGACTCATTCACAGAGTAGATCCAAACCGGTTGCATTTTATTAGTCTTCTTCAAGGAGGTAGTCAATCAGTCAAACTGTCACCAGTCTGCCCTCTTAGATCCTCCTAATTGGTTAAACATATGCCACACAAGATTCTCGGGTAGTCAAAATTGGTTCAAACAAAATCGCATGTCGGTGAGACACACATCATGTCTCCCTGATGCGATCATACCTCTCTCAGCAGCTATCGGCGTAACATATGTCATTCAGCAAGAGATTACAGTGAGCCGCACAAGCCATATTGATATCCACACTGGTCGTCAAGACAATCACCATCGAACAAAAGTCATGGTGATTCCTCATAACTCATACCACAGTGCCTCCTTCCATCGATGAAACCTCTGCATTTGACAAGACATTACAGCGATGGGAAAACATTCAGTTAGGAGTCTCTCCGAGCTCACTTCATTTCATCAAGACCCTGCTTGGTCAGCGAGACCTTTCACTGAGCTCAAAACACTATACTAAGGGTTCCACTAGTCGGCAAGGGATTACCAGATTAGCCAGACGTTACACCGAAGGGAAAACCCTTCGGTGATACTTCCACCACTCGGCCAGATCTTTTGCCAATGCCACAATTGTTTATGTCAGTGAGATTAGGTCCCCTCGCCAAGACATTACACTGAGGCCAATATTCCATGTCGGTGAGACCCTATAAGGTCAGGAAGATGTCATGGAAATCCCAAGATCCCTCGGCAAGCTCATTCTTATGTCAGGGAGACATCATCCTTTCAGCGAGACCTTATGCCGAAGGCATACCCCTTTTGCCGAAACTTCCCTGTATTGGTAGGAAATCACCCCGAATGGAGAACTTTACCCTAAAACCACTCGACTTCGGAAAGACCTCACCCTATCGGTGAGACTTCACACCAAAGGCATCAGCCTTCACCGAGACTTCCTTCTATTAGCCAGACCTTATAGCAACCGTAAAACCTTCTCAAGATCCCTTGTGAACAATTGTCAGCAAGAGTTCCATCTGTCGGCAGGACCTTATGCCGATGCCTCACCTGTCGTCGAGACCTCTCTAAGGTCGGGAAGACTTCTCCCTAAAGGCACAACCTTATACTGAAGGCACCATCCCTGCTCGGTGAGACTTCACATACTCCCCGGGACCTCATGCCAAGAGTAAACCACTTTCCCCAATGGCATTCCATTTCAACAAGAGTCCACCATGTCGGTGAGACTTTTTGCCAATGCTACCCTTCTATCACCGAGACTTCACCCCTTTCGGCAAGATATTCTACCGAATGCAAAATCCTTTAGTGAGGGCTCCTTTGGTCGGCGAGATACATAAAGACTCATGGTGACAGGGATGTTTGGATGATCAGTGAGCTTCAAATGAACAAAACGCATCGCTAGTCGGCAAGACAACTACAAGGTCTTGCTGACTTTCTTCTTAGAGGAATTTTATGCCAAACTAGATTGGGGAATGCTTTCCAACTAAGCTCCTTGAGAAATATAATCATGTGCATGATTTAATCCTACAAAACAAGGTCTCCATTAGCCCTCAGAAGCACATAAAATATAGTATAATGAAATACACAATTGTTTATGATTATTTCATTCAATTCTTAGCAAGAGTAAAACCAACTCAAGCTAAGATAGAACCAAAAATCAAATAGAGCAAAAGACAAAGTTATGAGGAAAACAAAAGAATTCCAAAGGTCAAAGCAAATAACTAAAGGCAAAGAAGACAAGAGAAAATAGGGGGGACCCATTTTGTTCCAGAATAAAATGGGGTGGTTATGTAGGGCATAACAATCTCTTGTCATCTTGTTTACTTATTTGAGCTCTTGAATAGCATGAACCTTCATTTTGTAGGAGGTAGGCAAGGATTTGAGTACTTTAGCCACAATTTCATCCTCATCCATAGAACCACCGAAACATTTAATACCCATCACTATCTCATTTACTCTCTGCATAAAAGAAGTGATATTTTCATCTTCACCCATCTTCAGATTTTCATACTTTCCTTTCAAGCTTTATAGCTTAGCGATCTTCACCTGTGCATCTCCTTCATACAAAGTTTCTAGTTTCATCCAAATCTCATGAGTTGTCTACAGATCTACCACATTATCCATCTTTAAATTTTTTAGGGCACTCATCAAAGCTTCAATAGCCTTAATACTACTTTCAACATATTTGATCTCATCGATAGTAGAGGGGCCATTCTGAGGAATAGTATATGGATCTCTTGCAATCTTCTAGAAAGCTTCACCAATACACCTTAAGTGACATTGCATCCTAATCTTCCACAGTGAATAGTTAGTGCCATCAAATCTAGGACTGTCATTCTTGAATGTTTCCATCCTAGATAACCTCAAGCTATTAGACTTCTTCAAAGGAACATGCTTTAATACAATTGTTGGAAAAATAAGGACAAACAACTAAGAAGGGGGGTGGTTGAATCAGTTGTCACAAAAATTTATACTTTTCTAACTTAACTTAACCTTAATCTCAGATATGATGAATAAGCAATTAACCATGAGCAATTAAAACATCAGAGAAACAAAGAACACCAATATTTTTTTTATGTGGAAACCTTGTTAGGGGAAAAACCATAGTGGATGTTAGTCCACAAGATTATACTATGCTAAAAGTATAATGGAAAATAACAAGGGGAATGCACATGCATTCAGGAACACTGCCTAGAGCTCACTGCTCAATTACAAAAGAGGGCTCACTACCCAATAGAGTTGGATTAAAAATCCAAAGGTTATGAACTGAGAAAATAGCTTCTACACAAGCCTGATTATAGTTCCAATTAAGCTCAACACTTCTTCACACTTCTCACAATCTTCTTCACACTCTGCTCTACAATTGAATGATTCTTGCACATATACACATGGGAGCACATGAAGCATCATCTTCAACAATGAACTAATTGCCTTTATATATACACTACATGAGATTCCATCACAACTTCATCGGCCAAGAAAAATAAAATATATTTGCAATGTCAACCTAGATTTTACAAATAAACTTTTAATGAGAATCCACCAAGGTCGGCCACAACATAGTGGAGACCTAAATCAACTTCTCCAATATGAAAATACTTTAATTAATTTCAGCTCAAAGATCCAGAACATGTCGGCCAAAAACAAGAAATATAAAACATGCGCAAGAAAATATCTTCAACCACGAGCTCACCGATTAATGTGGATGTACCACAAAGATAGAGAATGATCTAGAGACATCTAAGGGAACCGAGAAACAATAGAGAAACATCCACACCAACTGAGATAACCAGAATCACACAATCTTCATTTAGGAACACTAATAGAGACCAGCAAAACACTGTCGGATCACAACATACTCAAAACTTCACGTGGACCTCTGAAACTTCTAATAGATGATCTAGATAAACTGAACAATAAATCCTTTAATCCACATCAACTAATTTTCAATGTATAGAATATGACACTATCATGACCTGTACAGTTCCACTGGGAACACATAACACTTTCTTTTACAATTTTCTCAATATCCTCGACATATACAACAATTGATACACCAAATACTAATAGTGTTGACATCAATGGCAACCATATATCAGAAACACATCCACAATATCCAACAATGCATTGTTATTCATGTTTGATCTCCATAAACTAGTTCAAAGGGGGATTTTCTAGTAGCCTTTTTCACTATGATCCTATCTACCCATAATGCTAATTTTAGCTTTTAATCCCAAGCCCTTTTATTCTTGTCAATCATTCTTTTGATTATTTTCATAATGCTCTTATTGCTAGATTTAGCTTGACCACTAGCTTGAGGTTGATATGGAGAAGCCTATGAGATCACTATGTTGTAGGATTCACAAAATTTCTTGAATTCATTAGATTTGAAACACATCCCATTATATGTGATTATCCTAATAGGGACTCCAAATCTGGTAATGATATTTTCTAGTAAGAAATTGATCACCACTTTACTTGTAGCTTGCTTGGTTGGGATTGCTTCAAACCATTTAGGAAAGTAGTCATTGGAAAAAGAATCCATCTATGTTCCCCACTTGATTTATCTATTATTTGACCTATGATGTCAATACCCCACTGGTAAAAGGTTGCTTCAATTTGCATGGTCCTTAAGGACAAAGCTCCTTGGTATTTCAATTTACCAGAGAATTTCTAACATGCCTCACATTTCCTTACATAACGGTTAGCATCAAAAAAGACCTTTGGCCAATAGTGAATATCTCTTAATATCTTATGTGCAATGGTCTTAGCTAAAAAATTCCCTCCACATACACCTTCATGCATTGCTTTCAAAGTTCATTATTCTTTTCCTTAATCTAAACACAAAAATAGGATGGCATCCCTCTCTTTCCAAAATAACTCACCTTTCATAAAAACATACCTTGATGCTTGGAGTTTCAGTGTTCTCTTTTTATTATCATCCATATTGTTAGGGAACTTCATATGTTTAAGATAATGGGCTATATCTATATACCAAGGTGTATGTTCAATTCTTGATATCATATCCTTATGTTCCTCAATGTTACACACTTGAGCAACTTTGAAATTAGACTCAAACATCAAATTTTCCAATCCTTGTCCTGTCACAAGTTTTGTAATTTGGATATCAATGTTGAACTCTTGAATCCTATTTATCCACATACACCTCCTTCCTATGACTTCTATCTATGCAAAGACATCTTTAACTATTGCATTTGGTACATAATAAATTATGTGTTCCCCTACTAAGTATGACCTAAATTCTTTCACTATTCTTACTAGTGCATAAGCTTGTTTTTCAATGGCATCATATTTTAGTTAAGATCCTTCAAGTGATTTATTGAGAAATGAAATTGGTTACTCATACCCCTCTTCATTCTTTGTAACATAACAACATCAATAGTTTGAAATGATGCAAAAGAGAAAATTTGGAATGATTTTCTAAAATCTAGGGATTTTAACATAGGGACCTCTTTGATTGCTCATTTTTATTAATTTAAATACTTCAGTGGCTTTAGATGTCCAATCAACCTTTGATCTCTTTTTCAACATTTTTGATATGGGTTTCACAATGTCAGCAAAGTTAAAGATAAATATTCTAAAAAACTTGATTTTTCCAAAGAAGGATTGGATGGCATTCACTTTTTTAGGGATAGGAATCTTATCAATAGTTGCAACTCTCTTTGGATCAATTCTTACTCTTTTGGAAACTATGTGTCCTAGTAGTTCCCTTCAATTACAACAAGGTGACACTTTTTGGGATTTAAAGATATACCATATTCAAGTTCCTTAATGAATATCTTCTCTAAATGCATGCAATGATCCTCTGCATTCTTTGAGCATGTCATTAGGTCATCTTGGTAAACAACGAAATTATGATGTTAATCAGATCTATAAAGGCTACATCCATGGCTCTTTGGAAAGTAGGACCAAATTATGATGTGATTCTTTGACCTTGACTTGGTTATAACCTAAGGACCCATCCATCATGGATAACAAATCACATCCTCTCACTCTCAGTAACATTGCTTCAATATTGGGGAGTGGGTAATTATCTTTAAGGGATGAAACATTTAGATTAGGAAATTCTACACACAACCTTATATCTCCATTCTTCTTATTCACTAGTAATAAATTTGATACACAAGATGAATGATTGATAGGCTTGATTATTCCACCATCCCTCAATTTCATTAACTCTTGTTGTATTTTGGGCGCCAACATAGGATTTATAGGTCTCTGATTTTGTCTAAAGGGTTTGGCATCTAGTTTCAAGGGGATCTCATGCTAGAATAAATCTTCTCTATAAGCTTTCAAGCCATTATATGACCATGCAAATACATGCTTATATTTTCTCAGTAATATTATGAACATCTCCCTTACTTTTGGACTGATCTTCTTACCTATGTATACATTCTTTGGAGCAATTTCATTCCCAAGGTTTATTTCCTCAAGATCCTTTTGGTTAACTAGTTCCTACCTCAAGAGAGACTTGTGATTTATATCAAAGACTCTTTCTAGGGCTACTAAGCCCTTTGGGATCTTGTTTTTTTTTAAGTATACAACTTCTCAACCAAAAACCATGTCTTTATCATCCACCTTTTTAACAAAAGCATTAAAATCTATTTTTTTGGATTCATATTGGTATATATACTATTGAAATATTATCAAATCATCATCATCATTAACCACCTACTAGCTATAGACTTTTTCAAGGATAAAAGGTTAGGTTTTGAATTCTACCTCTAAGATGCCTATTGGAACATAATAATCTATTGAGAGGAGCCTAAATTAGTAGATTCTAAAATTTTAGCCTTATTTTTCTAAAGAAAAAATACAACCACTAAAACTAGATTTGTAGATTAAAGAGTTAGAGGATATGATAAACACATGCACATAAAATATCAACACATAACAACAGATATACATGGAAAACCCAAGATGGAAAAAAACAACGGTGAGAAAATGCTGCTAGGAGCTACTATCCTAATCCAACCTCACAATAAAAACATTTGTTACAAATTTTAAGGGCACCAACCCTAAGAAGACACCTATCCCCTGAACTGAGCACCAACTCAGTTATCTATTCACACCAACCAATTAGATTTACAACATATAAGATTATTACAATTTATTCCTAAGGAATTCTAATCAATGTTACAACCTACTCTATAACTACTCAACAATCTGTTGTTGTCATTGCAACTCTCTCTATTTCTGTGCACCCCTCTAGTTCATCCTTATTTCTATATTTCTTCTTTATTGCATTCTTTTTCCACCTTAATGCACCATTGTACACTTTAACAACTCTCCTTTTTTTTCTTGTGTAATTTTTTATTGTCTTCTAAGCTTAGGACCACACTGCATACACCTTTATCCCCTCTCCTTAGATGCACTTATCATGTTTTTTGAGTAGTGCCAATCAATCATGATTGCCTCAAGATCTTATCCTCAATCTAATCCTTTGTTAAGGGAATATCTTCATCACAATATTCCAACTATACTGAGCGACATAATATTAATTCTTGGTGTAGATAATTTTCTTTCATTTCCATCTTCCAAAACCCTAAGATTAGATATGCAGTTAATGCTTTCTTTTGATCCTTCAATCTATTATCGATCCTTGTCTATATAGTTGTCTATATTTCCATTCTATGCATTCAATCACATTACACTTGTCATTGAAGAAGGTAGAACAATTACATCTTCAACTCCAAGTTGGTTAGTAGGAAAAACCCTATTTATGCAGAGTTAGCTATTCATGATCAGCTTGTTCAAATCTTGATCATCAATCTCCTACCTTCGAGCCATGATCTTGTATTCTTCATCCACCATCACAACTTTAAAAAATGAGTGTCCAATGAGATGCCATTTAAATCTCCTTCATTGATCATGTCATTCATAAATATCATTTATCATCAAAACATTTTTAATAGTTGCATCCATTTCCATGATACAAAGATCACTCTCTGATCGCCTTCCTTGAATCTCTATCATCAATCACACATCATTGATATTCTATGAGTGACACCAATTCTAATAGTGATGCATTAAACCTTGGTGATGCTATAATATTTTTCCATCTTTCCTTGTTCATGTCACATTCTACTACCATCTCATATCACTCAAATATTCAACCTTCTTTTCTTCACAAAAATGATGTAAAGTGATTGGGTGATATGACACCACGTGTAGCGAGTCCCACAAATTCTCCAATTTACTTTATCATGTGTCATTTGATCATGATCATGAATTTTGAATGTCTTCATCGCATATGGCTAATATAAAGACAAACTTCAACTTGATTTCCATGATGTGCAATAACCATTCATCATGTATTGTTGAATTACAAAACACTTTTCAAAAACTATCTGCGATGTGCAATAACCAACAATAGCTGATAGATCTTCAATCATTGAATGTGCACTATTTGAACTTCAAAGGAACCCATCGACAATAACTGAGTGACAAGGTGAAGGGGCTAGTCACATGATGAACATAAAGGCCAAAGGTTATGACTTAACTAAACTTTAACCTTCAACCAACAATCATTGGAAAAATAGAAAATTGTTAAGACATTGTGACCATTAACACTAGGTTTTAACCGCAGAACCCTAGTTTAGGCCGAGAGCACAAGTATAACAATTATGAACATAGCCTTCTAATGGAACTACTTAAAAAAATTTGTGTTCCATCTCCAAATTCTTGCTTAGCCTTAAGGACTTTGGGTTTTGTCTCCTATCACTATATAATGGTTTTAGTTCACTTAGGTCTTATTTGAAAAACCCTTTTGATTTGTATCCTCACCAAGGTTTTATTTCTTTGTTGACCCCTTGTGTCAGTTCTCATTCCTTTAAGTCATGACTTATGCCATCAAAACCCATTAAGTGACTGGCCCTCTGGTCTCGTTTTACCAGTTAATGTATGTGGGGCCATTAGTTTAATTTTTCCTAAGGTAGGCTAGTTATTTCCCACTGAAAATCCTTAAGTATTTTATGGCATGGGTATGGTCTTGTCGACCTAGTTGGTTCCCTTTTAAAAATTAACAATTTTTGACATGTGTAGATATAAGGACCCCTAAATATCATTTAATTGGTGTAGATGATCACCACCTTTCCCTGCACACTCATTCTATTTTTTTCACATTATTTTATTCATATGGGCTCACAGGCAAGGGCTATGTGTCTTTAATGATTGATGGTCCTGAATTTTTTTTTTATAAGGTGTGTAGATGGTTGATTGAAGAAAATAAATGGTGGGAGATACATGAGGTGGCTACATCTAGAACATTCCCCGCACACCTGTTTGTTCTTATTTCTTATTAAAATAATCACACGAGCTGGCAGGAAGTTGCCACATGTCTCCTCTGATGATGGGCCCAATGTTTTCAAATAGCTACTATTGCTGAGTTGTCAAATGAATCAACGGTTGCTAGTAGGTGATGAGGATTAATCTTGATCGTTCCTTGCTATCCTGTGTGGGTCCCACCTTTTCTACCAAATTCCCAATGGGTGAGTGGGCATCTGCCATGTGGAGTAATCCAAAGGACATGGAAGCATTGTCATATGAGAAAATATTTAATTAAACAAATCCACATAGGGTATGGATGTTACTAATGCAAATATATTGCATGTGCTTAAAGGTCTTTTAATCTGAGCCATGGATGTTGTATGAAGAATAAAGTTGTGGGTAACTAATAAGCATGTATGAAGAAGCCAAGAGATCTAATATCAACCTCTCCCCCTCTCCTCATTGATGAAAGTTTCACACAAGTTATGACTTACAAGGGCGAGGGGAAAAGGACACGTGGATAAGGGCTATAGCAAAAAAGGGATGGTGGATCTTGCGTACTATTAACAAGTGGTTCCATGTAGCCTCTTGTCATTTGGTAAGTATTGTGGTTGTGTACAGTCAGATCTTTCATAATAATTTGGTCAAATCTAGATCATCAATCAATTAACACTCCAAAAGGATCAACGACTAGCATTCAAAACTCAGTTGAGGGTAAGTGAGCCATTCTGGTTCGTGTGAGCAAGCCTTAATATTTGAAAGGAAATTAATCTACCGAAGTAAGGAGTTGCATAATTATTAATATTTTTCTTAAATGCATAATTCATCATTAAAAAATATACTCAACATAATCAAGGAGCTCATGTTGTGGTCTCTCAACATTTTCTGACGTCAAAACCATGATTGTCAACTTGCAAAGAGAACTAGTAAATGAATTGTTTCCCTCTTTGGAGCATTATTGATAAGTTGTGGTATTTTTCAAGCTTGATTCTGTTAGGGTTTTCTTGGTTCAACATTTTAAAGGTTTGATGTTCATAAAGAAGAATCTGTTAATTCTACATTTGCATAATTTGTGTTAAACCCTCACAAAAGTCGTAGGCTTTGTTCAGATAGACGAAAAGCCCTAGCTTGTAGTACCTCTTGTGTTATGGCTCCTAAAATAAAAGTGTCTCCATCTAAATGGGAAGCTTCTACTCGTAAAATACCTTTAAATAAAGAACTCATGGATCAATTACCACCCTCAACCAGTGACAAACCTAAAGGCCAATTGATTCCCAGAGGTCCGCAAGTAGAAGAGGGTCTATTTCACAAGATATGTTCTATCAGAGATGCCAAATTTCCTTATACTAGATGGGAACTATTTTATAGCTGGTTTAGGAATAGAAATATGGGTATCCTAGTAGGAAACCCTTGGAACTGTGACCTAGAAAAGTTGATTGTGCCAAATTCCTATATGGATATTGACTTTCTTAAGCCAATAGTTGTTGGAAGAATGAGTAGGTTATCTATATGTTGTAGTTGATGTCACCATGTTGGTTTCTTGGTTCGGTACTCTAAAACTAGTGTGTATAACTGACTTATCTTCTTGGGTGGTAGATCTAGTATTTTTGGTGCCTCTACAGTATTCTAGTATGCATTTCTCCACAGTTGACAATTTTTTATTGCGGTTTTGAGAAATTACTTATGGATGTTAAAGGCATGCATGATTAGGTTATTTCGTGTTCTAGTGATCATAAAATGAAGTGACATTATTATGTTCATTGTGTTAAAGACTATTTCTAGATCACTTGTTAAGATAATTTTGATATGATATGAAAACTTATATTCGATCTATTTCTTGGTCTGAGCGGACATAATGTAGTGTGCTAAAGGTTGAATTGCATGTTTGGAAATATTTTGTGAACTACTGGAGCCAAAAGTTGATATCTTTTTAAATATGAATTGCATCTAATTAGGCTAGCCTAATTGATGCTTGTGATGAAGATCAGATATATATATATATATATATATATGGTGAACAATTTGTGAAGAATGATGGTGTGTAGACAATAGAGAAGAGATAGAAGAAATAGTGAGCGAGTAATGAATGTGAAATATATATATATATATGGCAAACAGTTTGTGAAGAATGATGGTGTGTAGACAATAGAGAAGAGATAGAAGAAATAGTGAGGGAGTAATGAATGTGAAGGTGTTATCAGAAAGGCAACAGTTGATGTGAAAATGAGCAAAGAATGAAGGATGTAAATTTTGAATACTGAGCATCTCTAGAACTATATCAACACATGATAGGTGCATCTTTCCATATCATTTTTGGCTATATAACCTTATTTTGTTTTGTATAATCTTGTGTAGGGAGTCAACCTCCTTGTTGGACAGTGAGTCCTTTTTTGTAGGAAGTGAGCCTCTTTTGAAAATACTATATATTGTGAGTTAACCCTCAATGTGGTTTTTCCCTTGTTGGGTTTTCCACGTAAAAATATGGTACTCATTGTGTTGATTTACTTTCTGTTATTTGTGTTTCATGCTCATATTTAATAACAAAATAGTGTGGGTGAAGAATTGATAAGTAATAAAAATTTAAGTTTGAACTTGTGTGACAACTGATTCACCCCCCCTCTCAGTTGTCCTGAGCCTATTTAACAATTGGTATCATAGCTTTTGGTTTCTTGGTGAAGAGCTTAACCACTTAAGGAAGATCTTGAAGGCTAGTTGAATGGATGATAAAGGAGAGCTCTAGACTTCTCTTGAAGATCGTGATAAAGTGGAAAGAGAAAACAAAGATCTGAAAGAGAATCTTGATGAAGCAAATGAATGTGTTCAGAAACTAAAGGAACAATTGAAAAAATTTAAGGAAAGACATAGAGAAGTAAGCGAACAGCTGAAACAAGAGATAATTGGACTGAAAGTGATAGTAGAAGAGAAGAGGATTGAAGAATTTCTGAATACAATGGTGCAGAACAAATTTGATGAATGTTCTAGGCTCGAGCAGGAGATAGTAAACTTAATATTGGAACTAGAGAAGGCTAAACTCTGTGAAAATAATTTTGGGTCTAGCTCTGGTAAACTTGAAGAACTACTTGTAGGACAAAAACCATGTAAAGCCAAAGGTGGATTGGGAGTTGATACTGGTGAAAGTTCTAAATATGTGAAGAAGAATCAAGGAAAGAGGAAGAAAAGAAGGAATTTTACTAGAAGATTGGTTGTGAGACAACCTAATGCACAGAGGTACCCCTCTTTTGATGGAGTTTATTTTTCCTATAACAAATATGGTCATAGAGCAATTGAATGTAGGAGTATGATGAACCAGTTTTCATGTTCTCTTTCTAGAAAATGTATTGAATGTGGGAAGATTGGACATAAGGCTACAAAATGTAGATCTCAAGTGAGAATGATTAGTTGGGTAATGAGGAACACGTTTAATGAAGGCAGAATGAATCAATTCTTTAATGGATATTATTATACCTATAATAAATTTGGACATAGAGAAAATCAGTGTAGGTTGATGAATAATGGAGGATATATTTATCAAAAAAGTGTGGTCTGTTATAACTGTAACAAACCTGGACATGTATCTAAAGTTTGTAAGAATAAGAAAAGAAAGAAGTCTGCTCTGGAAGAGAAGAGTGAACCGGTAAAAAATATTGATAAAGAAGAGATGAAGCAAGAGATGAATAAGATATGGAAGAAGAAAGAAGAGGAAGAAAAACCTGAGACTCCTGATGTGTTTGTACCCTCATCTGATATAGATGACTTATTTAGAATTTAGACCTAGCATGGTCTTAGGGGGAGCATTATCAAAAGATTATAAAACCCCCTAGAAGAATGGCATGTTAGAGGCTACCATGTGGTTGGAATGTGAAGAATGATTACTCAGAGCTTTTGGAAAAGGAACTAGATGAAAATATGTTGGTATGAGGATTTTTGGACTGAATAAGGGCTTTTTATGATAAGAAGACTACTTTTAATAGCCTTTTGGTGTCTACTGCAATTGATGTGTTTTAGGGTGAGTTTGGTGGTGTATAAGTTGAAGTTTGCAAGTATTTTTGGTGATTTTGAAGAGCTTGAGTAGAAGCCTAGAATGATCTCAGAGCAAGCCTAAAGCATTTCTAAAAGGAATTCAAAGAGATTATATCAAGTAATCTGGAAACCTTTTCTCTTATTGCAAAAGGAAAGAAGAAAATCAAAGAATTTTCAATGAATTTCTAGAAATCATAGCAATGGAGAGTGGATCATGTGGTGTTACCCCTCTGAAGTTAAAGAGCATTGAATTAGAAGAATGCAATCATAGGAAAATCAAAGGAATTGAACTAGGGTTGAGCGAAGTCAAATTATAGAACATAAAAACCCTAGGGATGGATTTATAGAGTGAATTTCCATGGATTGGAAATAAAGAGGTTATCTTGTTCTTATTGAATCATTTCAATGATGGAAGCATTGATTTGGAAAAATCCTATTTGATATCAAAGGGAGCAATTGAAGTGATCACTAGATTATGCAACATTGGATAACTCCTTGGAAATAAAACTTGACTGGCATCAGTATAGATCTTAGAGAAATTTTGATTGATACACTTGTTGATTTAGCCATTAGGTATGTTGTGTATGGTATTTCATGCAAAATTTATTTCAGAAACTGTGAAAGTTCAACTTTGGCTATTGTCATACATATTGCCCACATGATGGTTAAGGAGAACAAACAGTTTGATTTATGTAGCTTGTTACTAGAGAATTTTCTTGAAAATGTTTGAATGTCATTGGTTGACAATTACCCCTTTCATTTCAGATCCTTGTTGGTGTGTCTGGTGTTTTACTTTCTAAATTCTCTACTGAGAAAAGATAATGTGATGTGGGAATCTGCTATCCCTATTGGAAAGCAAATTTATAGATATCTAGAGTCTTTGGAAGATAATGTAAACATGTGAAGATCATATCTATCATCCTTGAAATCAAACCCTTGCTTTGGTATATCCACATTAAGTCGATTCAAAGTGGGGTTTTCCTCTAGAAAAAGAGAATTGGAGGTTGTTATCAGTGATTCCCCTCCAGAATCCAAAAAGAGAAAAGAGCTAACTAAAGACATCATTGACATTTCAGATAAGAAGGAGAAAGAATCTCTTACTAGAACTAAATCCCCTGATCCTAATGACATCCAGTCTATGATATTTGAAGGAAAAATGAAGAAGATTGGTGAACTATGGAATGCTACCTCACCTATTGACAAACTAAAAATTAATGATGCTCTAGTAGAATATCTACTTCAGAAAGGTATTGAAGTATCTACTATTTATGATTTCTTTCCAGAAAATTTGATTGAGATTGTTGAAGAAAGGATGTTGCTTGAAGGTCTGGAAGGACGTAAGATGGGAATCTTGGTTGAAAGGAGATGTGAAAAACCTAAGTAGAGACTATCTAGATTGATTATGGAAATAAAGAAGTCTATTAAAGAAATTTCAGATGTTTACAAGTATTGTCTTTGGTGGCCTTCAATTGTAGATAATTTTAGAAGCAGAATTAAAGTGATTGAAGCTGAAGTGAACAACATTGGAAAGAATTTTGATATATTTCAAGATAAAGAAGGGAAGTGTTGACAAAAAATTTACTCGCAGTAAACAGGTCTAATAAAATCTCCCTATCCTTCTTGAAAGATATGAAACAAAGACAACCTAAGGGATAATTATGCATTTATAGAGCAAAGATTGGATTATGTTTATTCCCAAGTCTCTGATAACTAGGTCATGGTTGCACTAGGGTTGCTCTTGAGTAATGATGTGATAATTTGCTGTTAATCTCAAGGGAGAATCTATGTGGACACATACATATACATATATACATTCATGCATCATTTCTTTGAACATTTTAGATCATCTTTCCAATTTGAAAAGGTAAAATTGGAATTCATGAAAGCAATAAATTTGACATTCGACTTCAAAGATCATCACCAATTTCCTTGCTATCACTTAAGTAGATTTAGCATTAAGTATTCAATAATTCAATGGAAAATAAAATATTTTCAGTAAAACTATTTCCATTCACTTATATTTTCTTTTTTTTGGAACATTTTCAAAATATTAATCATCTAATCTAAAATAGAACATAAAAAAATACTAAAAAAAAAATTCTCTCAGTTATTCTCTATGGATGCCCCAAAGAATTAATCAAAATAAAGAAAACCGCTTTATATTTCACCAGATTGCTTCACAACTATGTATAAAATGGTGCAAGTTTTTAAAGAGGGGGTTTCATTTATGGACACTGAATAGGTTATGTGTGCACCCTTAAATGATGCAACATATAGTCTTGTTCAACCAAACTTACAAAACTAGATACAAAAGATACTTAGATAGGTAGCTATACATAAAGATCTGATATCAATTAATTTCTATGTGAATACAAATTTTTATGTCAGAATGGTTCAGAAAAGAGGAAAAAAGAACAAAACTTAAAAGAACTTTTTGCTCCTCCAACATCCACAAATTTTGAACTCAAAAATAAAATTAAGCATCCTCTGGCCTTTTATAGAACACAAGGCTCATATAGGATAAGACATCTACATGAGAGGGAATCTAAGGGACCAATCTAATCAAGGCACATGGAATATTGTGAGCAATAGGAGAATTGCAATTGAAGTCAATGGAAGTCAACTCCAATTAATTTTTGAAGCTCTTTAGGTTCTACTCTTTCATTTGGAATCTTTGCCAGGAAAGTAACTTGAATCAGAATAATATGTAGGGACTTCCTTTATATTCTGAATGATAAGGCAGAATTTTTGCCCCCTACACCTTGTTTTGTTTTGGATCCATCACTCTCGGGAATGCTCTCTCCTAAAAATTAGCATTTTTTCCCACCATATGTGAAATACCAGAATGTCTGGTACTCCGGTGGACTCAAAGCCATCTGCATTATCACATCCCAAAGTGATAAAACTGGACTGAATTTTATTCCAACCATGACTCAAGTTTTCCTAGCCGTCCATACCTGAGCTTTGCATCATAATCAATATCTCCTGCAATCACAAAATTCCAAATATTAAATCCCTTTTAAAACAAATATGGCACCATATCTCATATAAATAAAACCATTATTCAAATATTAGTACGAAATCTATAAAACCCACTTCTAAAAAAAAACATATCATGAATCCTTGCATATATACCAGATCATTGGGATCAATGTATTAAATTTTAAAAATTTAACATTTCACTTCACATTTCAACCCAATACTTGGTACCTGGTATTCATCTTTACCCACTTACTTTCCCAGACCTCGGTTATACCGAAACTCCAACTTACCAGACTCAACTTACCGGACTCAACTTACTAGACTAGAGCCATTCACTTCAACTTTACATTACCTTTTTCCTTTTCTGTATTTTCGATACCCAATACCCAGTGTACGAAAAACTTACCATACGAAGTACTTTTTTCAAACCAAATATTTATCTTTTCTTTTTCACTTCTAGTGATCTTCCAATTTGTTAGCTTCTGCCATAGAAGTTATATTTCACTCAGGTCCCCAAGTCTTTGCAGCCTTGGGGGGTGTTATGAGACCACACAACAACTTGCAACCAATAAAACCAAATTTAAAATTAAACTTGAAATTAAATCACCAGATGTAAATTAAAACTTATGTATATTTTAAAACAATAACTTTCTACCTTTACTTAGATTCTAGCATAGAAAGTAAAACTCCACCAGAAACATCCATGTGTGCTCTTGATTAATTCCATTTTTCAGAACTTAGTAAATAGAATCAGCTCATTAACATTGAACTACATAATATAATAATCCCCCAAAGCCAACTACAGATAGAGCCTTGCTGCTAGTCAAGCTTCCATAGCCTTGACAAGTTTATATCTGTAATTCCCCCAAACATAGCTCTACTACCAGTCAGGCATCCATAGCCCTGGTAGAGTTATTTGGATAGCCTTAAGAGTTGATATCACTTTTTTTTTTTTTAGATATAGCAATGATAAGTCATTTATCAACTTTTGATATTGCAATAATAGCTCATTTATCAACTTGTAAGCATTGAAGCACCGCTATTAGTTTGGGAATTATAGTGGTAGCTAAGGTTACTTTTTAATTTTTCATTCAATGTAAATCCCTTAATCAATTCACTACTTCCCAAAAACTCATTTAATGATTCCCTGTAAGTGTAAGTGTGTGTTTCTGGCTAAATTTTACCAATTATGCCAAATCTCAACTAATTGTAGTCAACTATATGTTAAAAGATATGCATAAATTAAAATTTAGCAAAAGAAAACTTAATCACAAAATTTAACTCTAAACTTAGAAACATTAGTTACCACCCTTTCGATTAAATTTATGGCAATTTCCAAAACTTTTGCTAACTATCTCAACTTGACAGTGCTACACTATATTAATGGATCAAAATTCCATGATTACCTTAAAAAATGATCGCATTATTTTGCATTGAATTTGCACGACTTGTTGAACACACATTATCTCTCTACTTCTTTAGGTGATGACGTGTAACATTTTTCCAACTTTATTCTCATGTATAATCCACACACTTAACACCTCAATAATCATTACATCTTTTTTTAAAACAATAATTTGAAATGACCCCTATTAATTCAAAATTTCTGACTTGCTTGATTTGTAATCTTTGTACTGCTCAATTTCGAAGTAATTTCACCAAACATGTGCAAAGAATTTATTTGATTTAACCTTTAATTTTGAAGATTATCAACTAGTTGCCACCTTGCACATATGATTTCCAACAAAAAAAATTCAAGCAACTATGTACCACTACATTGTTCACATCCTTTTATAAATTTGTGCATTTCTTCTCAAATTCTTCACACTTTCTTTTCTTTCTCTTTTTTACATTTTCTATAATTTCATTCTATTTTGTGCTTTTACTTTTGCTTCTTAACCATGGATACTCACACTTTCTTAAGTTGTTCTCATAGACAGAACATTTTCTTGGGAAGCATCACACCACAAAGGCTTGAAAAGGTTTTCATTGTTAGGACATCCAACTTTACTGTGTTGAATTTATGCTTGGTCCTTGGGGAAAGATATGTTGCATCCAGTAGCTACTTCCATTTTTATTCTGGCATAGCTTCTCATTTTGTAGCTTCACTTTTGGACATTGGGTTACCTGTTGAAGATGTTCACGCCATTTCCAACCTAATAGTTAAGCCTGAATTCTTGGAGAATCTAGACACCATTTTAGCTGTCGCACACCCGACCATTGGGATTCCCTCCATGGATGATACTCCTTGGTTCCTGAATCATGAAGAAGTGGTTCCACTTCAGCCTTTTCTTACTGATCTCCATATCCAAGATTTTGAAGTTCACC
>VDFB02299425.1:0-25187 GCA_007258455.2 Sequoia sempervirens
CTATCTCATTTACTCTCTGCATAAAAGAAGTGATATTTTCATCTTTACCCATCTTCAGATTTTCATACTTGCCTTTCAAGCTTTATAACTTAGCCATCTTCACCTGTGCATCTCCTTCATACAAAGTTTCTAGTTTCATCCAAATCTCATGAGTTTTCTACAGACCTACCACATTAGCCATCTTTAATTTTTTTAGGGCACTCATCAAAGCTTCAATAGCCTTAATACTACTTTCAACATATTTGATCTCATCGGTAGTAGAGGGGCCATTCTGAGGAATAGTATATGGATCTCTTGCGATCTTCTAGAAAGCTTCACCAATACACCTTAAGTGACATTGCATCCTAATCTTCCACAGTGAATAGTTAGTGCCATCAAATCTAGGACTGTCGTTCTTGAATGTTTCCATCCTAGATAACCTCAAGCTATTAGACTTCTTCAAAGGAACATGCTTTAATACCAATTGTTGGAAAAATAAGGACAAACAACTGAGAAGGGGGGTGGCTGAATCAATTGTCACAAAAATTTATACTTTTCTAACTTAACTTAACCTTAATCTTAGATATGATGAATAAGCAATTAACCTTGAGCAATTAAAACATCAGAGAAACAAAGAACACCAATATTTTTTTTATGTGGAAACCTTTTTAGGGGAAAAACCATAGAGGATGTTAGTCCACAAGATTATACTATGCTAAAAGTATAATGGAAAATAACAAGGGGAATGCACATGCATTCAGGAACACTGCCTAGAGCTCACTGCTCAATTACAAAAGGGGGCTCACTACCCAATAGAGTTGGATTAAAAATCCAAAGGTTATGAACTGAGAAAATAGCTTCTACACAAGCCTGATTATAGTTCCAATTAAGCTCAACACTTCTTCAAACTCTGCTCTACAATTGAATGATTCTTGCACATATACACATGGGAGCACATGAAGCATCATCTTCAACAATGAACTAATTGCCTTTATATATACACTATATGAGATTCCATCACAACTTCATTGGCCAAGAAAAATAAAATATATTTGCAATGTCAACCTAGATTTTACAAATAAACTTTTAATGAGAATCCACCAAGGTCGGCCACAACATAGTGGAGACCTAAATCAACTTCTCCAATATGAAAAGACTTTAATTAATTTCAGCTCAAAGATCCAGAACATGTCGGCCGAAAACAAGAAATATAAAACATGCGCAAGAAAATATCTTCAACCACAAGCTCACCGATTAATGTGGACGTACCACAAAGATAGAGAATGATCTAGAGACATCTGAGAGAATAGGGAAACAACAGAGAAACATCCACACCAACTGAGATAACTAGAATCACACAATCTTCATTTAGGAACACTAATAGAGACCAGCAAAACACTGTCGGATCACAACATACTCAAAACTTCACGCGGACCTCTGAAACTTCTAGTAGATGATCTAGATAAACTGAACAATAAATCCTTTAATCCACATCAACTAATTTTCAACGTACAGAATAGGACACTATCATGACCTGCACAGTTCCACTGGGAACACATAACACTTTCTTTTACAATTTTCTCAATATCCTCGACATATACAACAATTGATACACCAAATACTAATAGTGTTGACATCAATGGCAACCATATATCAGAAACACATCCACAACATCCAACAATGCATTGGTATTCATTTTTGATCTCCATAAACTAGTTCAAAGGGGGATTTTCTAGTAGCCTTTTTCACTATGATCCTCTCTACCCATAATGCTAATTTTAGCTTTTAATCCCAAGCCCTTTTATTCTTGTCAATCATTCTTTTGATTATTTTCATAATGCTCTTATTGCTAGATTTAGCTTGACCACTAGCTTGAGGTTGATATGGAGAAGCCTATGAGATCACTATGTTGTAGGATTCACAAAATTTCTTGAATTCATTAGATTTGAAACACATCCCATTATATGTGATTATCCTAATAGGGACTCCAAATCTGGTAATGATATTTTCTAGTAAGAAATTGATCACCACTTTACTTGTAGCTTGCTTGGTTGGGATTGCTTCAAACCATTTAGGAAAGTAGTCATTGGAAAAAGAATCCATCTATGTTCCCCACTTGATTTATCTATTATTTGACCTATGATGTCAATACCCCACTGGTAAAAGGTTGCTTCAATTTGCATGGTCCTTAAGGACAAAGCTCCTTGGTATTTCAATTTACCAGAGAATTTCTAACATGCCTCGCATTTCCTTACATAACGGTTAGCATCAAAAAAGAACTTTGGCCAATAGTAACTATCTCTTAATATCTTATGTGCAATGGTCTTAGCTAAAAAAATTTCCTCCACATACACCTTCATGCATTGCTTTCAAATTTCATTATTCTTTTCCTTAATCTAAACACAAAAATAGGATGGCATCCCTCTCTTTCCAAAATAACTCACCTTTCATAAAAACATACCTTGATGCTTGGAGTTTCAGTGTTCTCTTTTTATTATCATCCATATTGTTAGGGAACTTCATATGTTTAAGATAATGGGCTATATCTATATACCAAGGTGTATGTTCAATTCTTGATATCATATCCTTATGTTCCTCAATGTTACACACTTGAGCAACTTTGAAATTAGACTCAACCATCAATTTTTCCAATCCTTGTCCTGTCACAAGTTTTGTAATTTGGATATCAATGTTGAACTCTTGAATCCTATTTATCCACATACACCTCCTTCCTATGACTTCTATCTATACAAAGACATCTTTAACTATTGCATTTGGTACATAATAAATTATGTGTTCCCCTACTAAGTATGACCTAAATGCTTTCACTATTCTTACTAGTGCATAAGCTTGTTTTTCAATGGCATCATCTTTTAGTTAAGATCCTTCAAGTGACTTACTGAGAAATGAAATTGGTTACTCATACCCCTCTTCATTCTTTGCAACATAACAACATCAATAGTTTGAAAGGATGCAAAAGAGAAAATTTGGAATGATTTTCTAAAATCTAGGGATTTTAACATAGGGACCTCTTTGATTGCTCATTTTTATTAATTTAAATGCTTCAGTGGCTTTAGATGTCCAATCAACCTTTGATCTCTTTTTCAACATTTTTGATATGGGTTTCACAATGGCAGCAAAGTTAAAGATAAATCTTCTAAAAAACTTGATTTTTCCAAAGAAGGATTGGATGGCATTCACTTTTTTAGGGATAGGAATCTTATCAATAGTTGCAACTCTCTTTGGATCAATTCTTACTCTTTTGGAAACTATGTGTCCTAGTAGTTCCCTTCAATTACAACAAGGTGACACTTTTTGGGATTTAAAGATATACCATATTCAAGTTCCTTAATGAATATCTTCTCTAAATGCATGCAATGATCCTCTGCATTCTTTGAGCATGTCATTAGGTCATCTTGGTAAACAACCAAATTATGATGTTAATCAGATCTATAAAGGCTACATCCATGGCTCTTTTGAAAGTAGGACCAACATTTGTAAGGCCAAATGGAATTCTCTGATATACATAAGTACCCCATGGTGTAGTAAAGGAAGTCTTATATTGTTGTGATTCTTTGACCTTGACTTGGTTATAACCTAAGGACCCATCCATCATGGATAACAAATTACATCCTCTCACTCTCAGCAACATTGCTTCCATATTGGGGAGTGGGTAATTATCTTTAAGGGATGAAACATTTAGATTAGGAAATTCTACACACAACCTTATATCTCCATTCTTCTTATTCACTAGTAATAAATTTGATACACAAGATGAATGACTGATAGGCTTGATTATTCCACCATCCCTCAATTTCATTAACTCTTGTTGTATTTTGGGCGCCAACATAGGATTTATAGGTCTCTGATTTTGTCTAAAGGGTTTGGCATCTAGTTTCAAGGGGATCTCATGCTAGAATAAATCTTCTCTATAAGCTTTCAAGCCATTATATGACCATGCAAATACATGCTTATATTTTCTCAGTAATATTATGAACATCTCCCTTACTTTTGGACTGATCTTCTTACCTATGTATACATTCTTTGGAGCAATTTCATTCCCAAGGTTTATTTCCTCAAGATCCTTTTGGTTAACTAGTTCCTACCTCAAGAGAGACTTGTGATTTATATCAAAGACTCTTTCTAGGGCTACTAAGCCCTTTGGGATCTTGTTTTTTTTTAAGTATACAACTTCTCAACCAAAAACCATGTCTTTATCATCCACCTTTTTAACAAAAGCATTAAAATCTATTTTTTTGGATTCATATTGGTATATATACTATTGAAATATTATCAAATCATCATCATCATTAACCACCTACTAGCTATAGACTTTTTCAAGGATAAAAGGTTAGGTTTTGAATTCTACCTCTAAGATGCCTATTGGAACATAATAATCTATTGAGAGGAGCCTAAATTAGTAGATTCTAAAATTTTAGCCTTATTTTTCTAAAGAAAAAATACAACCACTAAAACTAGATTTGTAGATTAAAGAGTTAGAGGATATGATAAACACATGCACATAAAATATCAACACATAACAACAGATATACATGGAAAACCCAAGATGGAAAAAAACAACGGTGAGAAAATGCTGCTAGGAGCTACTATCCTAATCCAACCTCACAATAAAAACATTTGTTACAAATTTTAAGGGCACCAACCCTAAGAAGACACCTATCCCCTGAACTGAGCACCAACTCAGTTATCTATTCACACCAACCAATTAGATTTACAACATATAAGATTATTACAATTTATTCCTAAGGAATTCTAATCAATGTTACAACCTACTCTATAACTACTCAACAATCTGTTGTTGTCATTGCAACTCTCTCTATTTCTGTGCACCCCTCTAGTTCATCCTTATTTCTATATTTCTTCTTTATTGCATTCTTTTTCCACCTTAATGCACCATTGTACACTTTAACAACTCTCCTTTTTTTTCTTGTGTAATTTTTTATTGTCTTCTAAGCTTAGGACCACACTGCATACACCTTTATCCCCTCTCCTTAGATGCACTTATCATGTTTTTTGAGTAGTGCCAATCAATCATGATTGCCTCAAGATCTTATCCTCAATCTAATCCTTTGTTAAGGGAATATCTTCATCACAATATTCCAACTATACTGAGCGACATAATATTAATTCTTGGTGTAGATAATTTTCTTTCATTTCCATCTTCCAAAACCCTAAGATTAGATATGCAGTTAATGCTTTCTTTTGATCCTTCAATCTATTATCGATCCTTGTCTATATAGTTGTCTATATTTCCATTCTATGCATTCAATCACATTACACTTGTCATTGAAGAAGGTAGAACAATTACATCTTCAACTCCAAGTTGGTTAGTAGGAAAAACCCTATTTATGCAGAGTTAGCTATTCATGATCAGCTTGTTCAAATCTTGATCATCAATCTCCTACCTTCGAGCCATGATCTTGTATTCTTCATCCACCATCACAACTTTAAAAAATGAGTGTCCAATGAGATGCCATTTAAATCTCCTTCATTGATCATGTCATTCATAAATATCATTTATCATCAAAACATTTTTAATAGTTGCATCCATTTCCATGATACAAAGATCACTCTCTGATCGCCTTCCTTGAATCTCTATCATCAATCACACATCATTGATATTCTATGAGTGACACCAATTCTAATAGTGATGCATTAAACCTTGGTGATGCTATAATATTTTTCCATCTTTCCTTGTTCATGTCACATTCTACTACCATCTCATATCACTCAAATATTCAACCTTCTTTTCTTCACAAAAATGATGTAAAGTGATTGGGTGATATGACACCACGTGTAGCGAGTCCCACAAATTCTCCAATTTACTTTATCATGTGTCATTTGATCATGATCATGAATTTTGAATGTCTTCATCGCATATGGCTAATATAAAGACAAACTTCAACTTGATTTCCATGATGTGCAATAACCATTCATCATGTATTGTTGAATTACAAAACACTTTTCAAAAACTATCTGCGATGTGCAATAACCAACAATAGCTGATAGATCTTCAATCATTGAATGTGCACTATTTGAACTTCAAAGGAACCCATCGACAATAACTGAGTGACAAGGTGAAGGGGCTAGTCACATGATGAACATAAAGGCCAAAGGTTATGACTTAACTAAACTTTAACCTTCAACCAACAATCATTGGAAAAATAGAAAATTGTTAAGACATTGTGACCATTAACACTAGGTTTTAACCGCAGAACCCTAGTTTAGGCCGAGAGCACAAGTATAACAATTATGAACATAGCCTTCTAATGGAACTACTTAAAAAAATTTGTGTTCCATCTCCAAATTCTTGCTTAGCCTTAAGGACTTTGGGTTTTGTCTCCTATCACTATATAATGGTTTTAGTTCACTTAGGTCTTATTTGAAAAACCCTTTTGATTTGTATCCTCACCAAGGTTTTATTTCTTTGTTGACCCCTTGTGTCAGTTCTCATTCCTTTAAGTCATGACTTATGCCATCAAAACCCATTAAGTGACTGGCCCTCTGGTCTCGTTTTACCAGTTAATGTATGTGGGGCCATTAGTTTAATTTTTCCTAAGGTAGGCTAGTTATTTCCCACTGAAAATCCTTAAGTATTTTATGGCATGGGTATGGTCTTGTCGACCTAGTTGGTTCCCTTTTAAAAATTAACAATTTTTGACATGTGTAGATATAAGGACCCCTAAATATCATTTAATTGGTGTAGATGATCACCACCTTTCCCTGCACACTCATTCTATTTTTTTCACATTATTTTATTCATATGGGCTCACAGGCAAGGGCTATGTGTCTTTAATGATTGATGGTCCTGAATTTTTTTTTTATAAGGTGTGTAGATGGTTGATTGAAGAAAATAAATGGTGGGAGATACATGAGGTGGCTACATCTAGAACATTCCCCGCACACCTGTTTGTTCTTATTTCTTATTAAAATAATCACACGAGCTGGCAGGAAGTTGCCACATGTCTCCTCTGATGATGGGCCCAATGTTTTCAAATAGCTACTATTGCTGAGTTGTCAAATGAATCAACGGTTGCTAGTAGGTGATGAGGATTAATCTTGATCGTTCCTTGCTATCCTGTGTGGGTCCCACCTTTTCTACCAAATTCCCAATGGGTGAGTGGGCATCTGCCATGTGGAGTAATCCAAAGGACATGGAAGCATTGTCATATGAGAAAATATTTAATTAAACAAATCCACATAGGGTATGGATGTTACTAATGCAAATATATTGCATGTGCTTAAAGGTCTTTTAATCTGAGCCATGGATGTTGTATGAAGAATAAAGTTGTGGGTAACTAATAAGCATGTATGAAGAAGCCAAGAGATCTAATATCAACCTCTCCCCCTCTCCTCATTGATGAAAGTTTCACACAAGTTATGACTTACAAGGGCGAGGGGAAAAGGACACGTGGATAAGGGCTATAGCAAAAAAGGGATGGTGGATCTTGCGTACTATTAACAAGTGGTTCCATGTAGCCTCTTGTCATTTGGTAAGTATTGTGGTTGTGTACAGTCAGATCTTTCATAATAATTTGGTCAAATCTAGATCATCAATCAATTAACACTCCAAAAGGATCAACGACTAGCATTCAAAACTCAGTTGAGGGTAAGTGAGCCATTCTGGTTCGTGTGAGCAAGCCTTAATATTTGAAAGGAAATTAATCTACCGAAGTAAGGAGTTGCATAATTATTAATATTTTTCTTAAATGCATAATTCATCATTAAAAAATATACTCAACATAATCAAGGAGCTCATGTTGTGGTCTCTCAACATTTTCTGACGTCAAAACCATGATTGTCAACTTGCAAAGAGAACTAGTAAATGAATTGTTTCCCTCTTTGGAGCATTATTGATAAGTTGTGGTATTTTTCAAGCTTGATTCTGTTAGGGTTTTCTTGGTTCAACATTTTAAAGGTTTGATGTTCATAAAGAAGAATCTGTTAATTCTACATTTGCATAATTTGTGTTAAACCCTCACAAAAGTCGTAGGCTTTGTTCAGATAGACGAAAAGCCCTAGCTTGTAGTACCTCTTGTGTTATGGCTCCTAAAATAAAAGTGTCTCCATCTAAATGGGAAGCTTCTACTCGTAAAATACCTTTAAATAAAGAACTCATGGATCAATTACCACCCTCAACCAGTGACAAACCTAAAGGCCAATTGATTCCCAGAGGTCCGCAAGTAGAAGAGGGTCTATTTCACAAGATATGTTCTATCAGAGATGCCAAATTTCCTTATACTAGATGGGAACTATTTTATAGCTGGTTTAGGAATAGAAATATGGGTATCCTAGTAGGAAACCCTTGGAACTGTGACCTAGAAAAGTTGATTGTGCCAAATTCCTATATGGATATTGACTTTCTTAAGCCAATAGTTGTTGGAAGAATGAGTAGGTTATCTATATGTTGTAGTTGATGTCACCATGTTGGTTTCTTGGTTCGGTACTCTAAAACCAGTGCGTATAACTGACTTATCTTCTTGGGTGGTAGATCTGGTATTTTTGGTGCCTCTACAGTATTCTAGTCTGCATTTCTCCACAGTTGACAATTTTTTATTGTAGTTTTGAGAAATTACTTATGGATGTTAAAGGCATGCATGATTAGGTTATTTCGTGTTCTAGTGATCGTAAAATGAAGTGACATTATTATGTTCATTGCGTTAAAGACTATTTCTGGATCACTTGTTAAGATAATTTTGATATGATATGAAAACTTATATTCGATCTATTTCTTGGTCTGAGCGGACATAATGTTGTGTGCTAAAGGTTGAATTGCATGTTTGGAAATATTTTGTGAACTACTGGAGCCGAAAGTTGATATCTTTTTAAATATGAATTGCATCTAATTAGGCTGGCCTAATTGATGCTTGTGATGAAGATCAGATATATATATATGGTGAACAATTTGTGAAGAATGATGGTGTGTAGACAATAGAGAAGAGATAGAAGAAATAGTGAGCGAGTAATGAATGTGAAATATATATATATATATGGCAAACAGTTTGTGAAGAATGATGGTGTGTAGACAATAGAGAAGAGATAGAAGAAATAGTGAGGGAGTAATGAATGTGAAGGTGTTATGAGAAAGGCAACAGTTGATGTGAAAATGAGCAAAGAATGAAGGGTGTAAATTTTGAATACTGAGCATCTCTAGAACTATATCAACACATGATAGGTGCATCTTTCCAGATCATTTTTGGCTATATAACCTTATTTTGTTTTGTATAATCTTGTGTAGGGAGTCAACCTCCTTGTTGGACAATGAGTCCTTTTTTGTAGGAAGTGAGCCTCTTTTGAAAATACTATACAGTGTGAGTTAACCCTCAACGTGGTTTTTCCCTTATTGGGTTTTCCACGTAAAAATATGGTATTCATTGTGTTGATTTACTTTCTGTTATTTGTGTTTCATGCTCATATTTAATAACGTAATAGTGTGGTTGAAGAATTGATAAGTAATAAAATTTTAAGTTTGAACTTGGTGACAACTATTCACCCCCCCTCTCAGTTGTCCCGCCTATTTAACAATTGGTATCAAGCTTTTGGTTCCTTGTAAGAGCTAACCACTTAAGGAAGATCCTAAAGATGCTAGAAATGGATGATAAAGGAGAGATCTAGAATTATCTTGAAGATCTTGATAAAGTGAAAAGAGAAAACAAAGATCTGAAAGAGAATCTTGATGAAGCAAATGAATGTGTTCAAAAATTAAGGAACAATTGAAGAAATTTAAGGAAAGACACAGAGAAGTGGGTGAACAACTGAAACAAGAGATAATTGGACTGAAAGTGACAGTAGAAGAGAAGAAGAGGATTGAAGAATTTTGAATACAATGGTGCAGAACAAGTTTGATGAATGTTCTAGACTCAAGCAGAGATAGTAAACTTAAGATTGGAACTAGAGAAGGCTAAACTCTGTGAAAATAATTTTGGGTCTAGCTCTGGTAAACTTGAAGAACTACTTGTAGGACAAAAACCATGTAAAGCCAAAGGTGGATTGGGAGTTGATACTAGTGAAAGTTCTAAATATGTGAAGAAGAATCAAGGAAAGAGGAAGAAAAGAAGGAATTTCACTAGAAGACTGGTTGTGAGACAACCTAATGCATAGAGGTACCCCTCTTTTGATGGTGTTTATTTTTCCTATAACAAATATGGTCATAGAGCAATTGAATGTAGGAGTAGGATGAACCAGTTTTCACGTTCTCTTTCTAGAAAATGTATTGAATGTGGGAAGATTGGACATAAGGCTACAAAATGTAGATCTCAAGTGAGAATGATTAGTTGGGTAATGAGGAACAGGTTTAATGAAGGCAGAATGAATCAATTCTTTAATGGATATTATTATACCTATAATAAATTTGGACATAGAGAAAATCAGTGTAGGTTGAGGAATAATGGAGGATATATTTATCAGAAAAGTGTGGTATGTTATAACTATAACAAACCTGGACATGTATCTAAATTTTGTAAGAATAAGAAAAGAAAGAAGTCTGCTCTGGAAGAGAAGAGTGAACCGGTAAAAAATATTGATAAAGAAGAGATGAAGCAAGAGATGAATAAGATATGGAAGAAGAAAGAAGAGGAAGAAAAACCTGAGACTCCTGATGTGTTTGTACCCTCATCCGATATAGATGACTTATTTAGAATTTAGACCTAGCATGGTCTTAGGGGGAGCATTATCAAAAGATTATAAAACCCCCTGAAGAATGGCATGTTAGAGGCTACCATGTGGTTGGAATGTGAAGAATGATTACTCAGAGCTTTTGGAAAAGGAACTAGACAAAATATGTTGGTATGAGGATTTTTGGACTGAATAAGGGCTTTTTATGATAAGAAGACTACTTTTAATAGCCTTTTGGTGTCTACTGCAATTGATGTGTTTTAGGGTAAGTTTGGTGGTGTATAAGTTGAAGTTTGCAAGTATTTTTGGTGATTTTGAAGAGCTTGAGTAGAAGCCTAGAATGATCTCGGAGCAAGCCTAAAGCATTTCTAAAAGGAATTCAAAGAGATTATATCAAGTAATCTGGAAACCTTTTCTCTTATTGCAAAAGGAAAGAAGAAAATCAAAGAATTTTCAATGAATTTCAAGAAATCATAGCAATGGAGAGTGGATCATGTGGTGTTACCCCTCTGAAGTTAAAGAGCATTGAATTAGAAGAATGCAATCATAGGAAAATCAAAGGAATTGAACTAGGGTTGAGCGAAGTCAAATTATAGAACATAAAAACCCTAGGGATGGATTTATAGAGTGAATTTCCATGGATTGGAAATAAAGAGGTTATCTTGTTCTTATTGAATCATTTCAATGATGGAAGCATTGATTTGGAAAAATCCTATTTGATATCAAAGGGAGCAATTGAAGTGATCACTAGATTATGCAACATTGGATAACTCCTTGGAAATAAAACTTGACTGGCATCAGTATAGATCTTAGAGAAATTTTGATTGATACACTTGTTGATTTAGCCATTAGGTATGTTGTGTATGGTATTTCATGCAAAATTTATTTCAGAAACTGTGAAAGTTCAACTTTGGCTATTGTCATACATATTGCCCACATGATGGTTAAGGAGAACAAACAGTTTGATTTATGTAGCTTGTTACTAGAGAATTTTCTTGAAAATGTTTGAATGTCATTGGTTGACAATTACCCCTTTCATTTCAGATCCTTGTTGGTGTGTCTGGTGTTTTACTTTCTAAATTCTCTACTGAGAAAAGATAATGTGATGTGGGAATCTGCTATCCCTATTGGAAAGCAAATTTATAGATATCTAGAGTCTTTGGAAGATAATGTAAACATGTGAAGATCATATCTATCATCCTTGAAATCAAACCCTTGCTTTGGTATATCCACATTAAGTCGATTCAAAGTGGGGTTTTCCTCTAGAAAAAGAGAATTGGAGGTTGTTATCAGTGATTCCCCTCCAGAATCCAAAAAGAGAAAAGAGCTAACTAAAGACATCATTGACATTTCAGATAAGAAGGAGAAAGAATCTCTTACTAGAACTAAATCCCCTGATCCTAATGACATCCAGTCTATGATATTTGAAGGAAAAATGAAGAAGATTGGTGAACTATGGAATGCTGCCTCACCTATTGACAAACTAAAAATTGATGATGCTCTAGTAGAATATCTACTTCGGAAAGGTATTGAAGTATCTACTATTTATGATTTCTTTCCAAAAAATTTGATTGAGATTGTTGAAGAAAGGATCATGTTGCTTGAAGGTCTGGAAGGACGTAAGATGGGAATCTTGGTTGAAAGGAGATGTGAAAAACCTAAGTAGAGACTATCTGGATTGATTATGGAAATAAAGAAGTCTATTAAAGAAATTTCAGATGTTTACAAGTATTGTCTTCGGTGGCCTTCAACTGTAGATAATTTTAGAAGCAGAATTAAAGCGATTGAAGCTGAAGTGAAGAACATTGGAAAGAATTTTGATATATTTCAAGATAAAGAAGGGAAGTGTTGACAAATTTTTTACTCGTAGTAAACAGGTCTAATAAAATCTCCCTATCCTTCTTGAAAGATATGAAACAAATACAACCTAAGGGATAATTATGCATTTATAGAGCAAAGATTGGATTATGTTTATTCCCAAGTCTCTGATAACTAGGTCATGGTTGCACTAGGGTTGCTCTTGAGTAATGATGTGATAATTTGTTGTTAATCTCAAGGGAGAATCTATGTGGACACGTACATATACATATATACATTCCTGCATCATTTCTTTGAACATTTTAGATCATCTTTCCAATTTGAAAAGGTAAAATTGGAATTCATGAAAGCAATAAATTTGACATTGGACTTCAAAGATCATCACCAATTTCCTTGCTATCACTTAAGTAGATTTAGCATTAAGCATTCAATAATTCAATGGAAAATAAAATATTTTCAGTAAAACTATTTCCATTCACTTATATTTTCTTTTTTTTGGAACATTTTCAAAACATTAATCATCTAATCTAAAATAGAACATAAAAAAATACTAAAAAAAAAAATTCTCTCAGTTATTCTCCATGGATGCCCCAAAGAATTAATCAAAATAAAGAAAACCGCTTTATATTTCACCACATTGCTTCGCAACTATGTATAAAATGGTGCAAGTTTTTAAAGAGGGGGTTTCATTTATGGACACTGAATAGGTTATGTATGCACCCTTAAATGATGCAACATATAGTCTTGTTCAGCCAAACTTACAAAACTAGATACAAAAGATACTTAGATAGGTAGCTATACATAAAGATCTGATATCAATTAATTTCTATGTGAATACAAATTTTTATGTCAGAATGGTTCAGAAAAGAGGAAAAAAGAACAAAACTTAAAAGAACTTTTTGCTCCTCCAACATCCACAAATTTTGAACTCAAAAATAAAATTAAGCATCCTCTGGCCTTTTATAGAACACAAGGCTCATATAGGATAAGACATCTACATGAGAGGGAATCTAAGGGACCAATCTAATCAAGGCACATGGAATATTGTGAGCAATAGGAGAATTGCAATTGAAGTCAATGGAAGTCAACTCCAATTAATTTTTGAAGCTCTTTAGGTTCTACTCTTTCATTTGGAATCTTTGCCAGGAAAGTAACTTGAATCAGAATAATATGTAGGGACTTCCTTTATATTCTGAATGATAAGGCAGAATTTTTGCCCCCTACACCTTGTTTTGTTTTGGATCCATCACTCTCGGGAATGCTCTCTCCTAAAAATTAGCATTTTTTCCCACCATATGTGAAATACCAGAATGTCTGGTACTCCGGTGGACTCAAAGCCATCTGCATTATCACATCCCAAAGTGATAAAACTGGACTGAATTTTATTCCAACCATGACTCAAGTTTTCCTAGCCGTCCATACCTGAGCTTTGCATCATAATCAATATCTCCTGCAATCACAAAATTCCAAATATTAAATCCCTTTTAAAACAAATATGGCACCATATCTCATATAAATAAAACCATTATTCAAATATTAGTACGAAATCTATAAAACCCACTTCTAAAAAAAAACATATCATGAATCCTTGCATATATACCAGATCATTGGGATCAATGTATTAAATTTTAAAAATTTAACATTTCACTTCACATTTCAACCCAATACTTGGTACCTGGTATTCATCTTTACCCACTTACTTTCCCAGACCTCGGTTATACCGAAACTCCAACTTACCAGACTCAACTTACCGGACTCAACTTACTAGACTAGAGCCATTCACTTCAACTTTACATTACCTTTTTCCTTTTCTGTATTTTCGATACCCAATACCCAGTGTACGAAAAACTTACCATACGAAGTACTTTTTTCAAACCAAATATTTATCTTTTCTTTTTCACTTCTAGTGATCTTCCAATTTGTTAGCTTCTGCCATAGAAGTTATATTTCACTCAGGTCCCCAAGTCTTTGCAGCCTTGGGGGGTGTTATGAGACCACACAACAACTTGCAACCAATAAAACCAAATTTAAAATTAAACTTGAAATTAAATCACCAGATGTAAATTAAAACTTATGTATATTTTAAAACAATAACTTTCTACCTTTACTTAGATTCTAGCATAGAAAGTAAAACTCCACCAGAAACATCCATGTGTGCTCTTGATTAATTCCATTTTTCAGAACTTAGTAAATAGAATCAGCTCATTAACATTGAACTACATAATATAATAATCCCCCAAAGCCAACTACAGATAGAGCCTTGCTGCTAGTCAAGCTTCCATAGCCTTGACAAGTTTATATCTGTAATTCCCCCAAACATAGCTCTACTACCAGTCAGGCATCCATAGCCCTGGTAGAGTTATTTGGATAGCCTTAAGAGTTGATATCACTTTTTTTTTTTTTAGATATAGCAATGATAAGTCATTTATCAACTTTTGATATTGCAATAATAGCTCATTTATCAACTTGTAAGCATTGAAGCACCGCTATTAGTTTGGGAATTATAGTGGTAGCTAAGGTTACTTTTTAATTTTTCATTCAATGTAAATCCCTTCATCAATTCACTACTTCCCAAAAACTCATTTAATGATTCCCTGTAAGTGTGTGTAAGAGTGTGTTTCTGGCTAAATTTTACCAATTATGCCAAATCCTAACTAATTGTAGTCAACTATATGTTAAAAGATATGCATAAATTAAAATTTAGCAATAGAAAACTTAATCACCAAATTTAACTCTAAACTTAGAAACATTAGTTACCACCCTTTCGATTAAATTTATGGAAATTTCTAAAACTTTTGCTAACTATCTCAACTTGACAGTGCTACACTATATTAATGGATCAAAATTCCATGATTAGCTTGAAAAATGATCGCATTATTTTGCATTGAATTTGCACGCCTTGTTCAACACACATTATCTCTCTACTTCTTCAGGTGATGACGTGTAACATTTTTCCAACTTTATTCTCATGTATAATCCACACACTTAACACCTCAATAATCATTACATCTTTTTTTAAAACAATAATTTGAAATGACCCCTATTAATTCAAAATTTCTGACTTGCTTGATTTGTAATATTTGTACTGCTCAATTTCGAAGTAATTTCACCAAACATGTGCAAAGAATTTATTTGATTTAACCTTTAATTTTGAAGATTATCAGCTAGTTGCCACCTTGCACATATGATTTCCAACAAAAAAAATTCAAGCAACTATGTACCACTACATTGTTCACATCCTTTTATAAATTTGTGCATTTCTTCTCAAATTCTTTGCACTTTCTTTTCTTTCTCTTTTTTACATTTTCTATAATTTCATTCTATTTTGTGCTTTTACTTTTGCTTCTTAACCATGGATACTCACACTTTCTTAAGTTGTTCTCGTAGACAGAACATTTTCTTGGGAAGCATCACACCACAAAGGCTTGAAGAGGTTTTCATTGTTAGGACATCCAACTTTACTGTGTTGAATTTATGCTTGGTCCTTGGGGAAAGATATGTTGCATCCAATAGCTACTTCCATTTTTATTCTGGCATAGCTTCTCATTTTGTAGCTTCACTTTTGGACATTGGGTTACCTGTTGAAGATGTTCACGCCATTGCCAACCTAATAGTTAAGCCTGAATTCTTGGAGAATCTGGACACCATTTTAGCTGTCGCACACCCGACCATTGGGATTCCCTCCATGGATGATACTCCTTGGTTCCTGAATCATGAAGAAGTGGTTCCACTTCGGCCTTTTCTTACTAATCTCCATATCCAAGATTTTGAAGTTCACTGGGAACTCGTCTACATAGGGTATTTATCCTTAATAGAAGAGGCATCCTAGATTGATTAGATAACTACTACCATTTGCAACTTTTCTCACCTTTCTCTTTTGGAATCCTCCCTTTTTTAATTTTTGACAAGGATTTTGACATCTGATGTATATATGCGATATAAACACATATATATACCTTTTGTGGTTATCTTTTTCCTAAAAGCACATTTCACTATTTATGGTTTTATTGTTATAGTTTAGTTCAAAAAATTGTTCAATTTCACTCTCATGTTCAAGATACATTTAAGCAAAATTTGTTAATGCAGAAGCCGAGCAAGGAAAAGAAAACAATAAAAAGAAGAAACCCTAAAGTAAACTAAGTTAACACTACGCTAAAATAACCCCAACTACCCTAAATCTAATATCACAACAAACTAACTCTAACTAAGAAATTTATTTCAATTTCTACAACTATTTCCTTTACAGTTTTAGTACGAATCACAAGTTTATCTTTAAATTCCCTTATCAACATCTTCAAAGTCCTACTATAATAATGAAAAATATTAAATTTTCTGTATTTAAACATCATAAATTCAAAGGTGTATTTACCTAAAATATGGCTTAAATGTATGAAAATGATCTTATTAGAGACCGGTTGCACACATTTCTTCTGGTGCAGCAATACTATACCTCCTTCCAGCCCTGGTCCATTTCCATGAATGATTGTCTTCATTTCTTTATTTTTGTCTCTTCTGAAAACCTTCATATCTTCAGCCCTATTTTTTCTTTGCATTGTGTTAGACCAAGATGTGTCACTATTTATATCATTATCAGAAAGAGAAAAAGTAAAAACTTGATATTCTATATCTTGTATAAAATCATGAAAATGTCTTTTGATAGCTAACAAATTTTTAGATTGAGGCACAATACACGCGTCTACCGCTTGATTTTCCCACTTTATCTTATTTTTTACATTTTCCACATATACAGGGAATGATGGTTCATCCATATCTTAACCTTATTTATGATGAAATATCTTTGAATCTTGATATTCTTGCATATTCCCCGTTAAGACATTAGGATTTTCTTTTAAATAATCACAATTTCCTAACTATTTCAGTTCATTGGTTAATTTTTTAATATTTCTAGCTCCATGAGGGTATAATGTTTCTCTCATGAACAATCCTTTTCTTTTTGTAGTTAAAACTTCTTACGTTAACGAAATTTCTCCACTTATGGCTAAACTTACCCTAGTTAAAAAAAATTCACACTCAATTTCATCATGATCAGTTGTATCATTAATTCTACACTCGATGACTCTTCCAAAAGTAAACAAACTCAGAGGATGTAGTTTCTAATTAAAGATTTTACAAAGTTTTCCAATTTCCATCATGAAAACTAGCTTGTGTTAGGTTTTGTGAGTTTACAAGCTTCTTGGAAATTAGGAAGGATATTTCAAAACACAAATCCACTTCTAAAAGATAAAACCTAAAAATATCAAAGAAACCAGAAAGAAAGACAAAAAAATCATAATCATATCCACACATGACCACCAGAGTTCTAAATGCCTACCCTCCTAGCACCAGTTCCTGTTGATGACAGTTTTACTCACAGTAAACATGTCGAATAAAATCTCCATAGAAAAGACCGCAAAGAGCCTATCCTTCTTGAAAGATATGAAACAAAGACAACCTAATGGAGAATTCTACATTTACAGTGCAAATATTGACTTCCATTTAATCCCAAGTCTCTGATAACTAGGTCATGGTTGCACTAGGGTCGCTCTCAAGTAATGATGTCATAATTTGCTGTTAATTTCAAGGGAGAATCCATATGGACATGTACATATACATATACACATTTCTACATCATTTCTTTGAACATTTTAGATCAGCTTTCCAATTTGAAAAGGTAAACTTGGAATTCATGAAAATAATAAATTTGACATTGGACTTCAAAGATCATCACCAATTTCCTTGCTATCACTTAAGTAAATTTAGCATTAAGCAATCAACAATTCAATGGAAAATAAAATATTTTCAGTAAAACTATTTCCATTCACTTATATTTTCTTTTTTTGGAACATTTTCAAAATATTAAAGATCTAATCTAAAGTAAAACATAAAAAAATACTAAAAAATAAAAGTTTCTCCTGGTTATTCTCCATGGATGCCCCAAAGAATTAATCAAAATAGAGAGAACCACTTTATATTTCACCAGATTGCTTCACAACTATGTATAAAATGGTGCAAGCTTTTAAAGAGGGGGTCTCATTTATGGACACTGAATAAGTTTTGTATGCAACCTTAAATGGTGCATCATATAGTCTTGTTTAACCAAACTTACAAAACCAACTACAAAAGATACTTAGATAGGTAGCTATCCATAAAGCTCTGATATCAATTAATGTCTACATGCATACAAAGTTTTACACTGGAATGGTTGAGAGAACAAGAAAAAGAACAAAAGTTCAAAGAAGTTTTTTCTCCTCTGACATCCACAAATTCCAAACTTAAAAATGAAATTAAGCATCCTCTAGCCTTTTATAGAACACAAGGCTCAAATAGGATAAAACATCTACATGAGAGGGAATCTAAGGGACCAATCTAATCAAGGCACACAGAATATTGTGAGCAAAAGGAGAATTGCAATTGAAGTCAATGGAAATCAACTCAAATTACTCGTTGAAGCTCTTCGGGTTCTACTCTTTCATCTGCAATCTTTGCTAGGAAAGTAACTTGAATCAGAATAATATCTAGGGCTTCCTTTATATTCAGAATGATAAGGCGGAATTTTTCCCCCCTACACCTCATTTTGTTCTGAATCCATCACTCTCGGGAATGCGCTCTCCCAAAAATTAGCATTTGTTCCCACCGCATGTGAAATACTAGGATCTTTGGTACTTCGGTGGATTGAAAGCCATCTACATTATCACATCCTAGTGTGATAAAATCGAACTGAATTTTATTCCAACCATGACTCAAGTTTTCCTGACCGTTCATACCCGAGATTTGCATCATAATCAATATATCCTACAATCACAAAATTCCAATTATTAAATCCCTTTTAAAATAAATATGTCACCATATCTCATATAAATAAAACCATTATTCAAACGTTAGTACAAAATCTATAAAAATCGCTTCTAAAAAAAATCATATCAGGAATCCTTGCATATATACGGGATCACCGAGATCAATGTATAAAATTTTAAAAAGTTAACATTTCACTTTATGTTTCAACCCGGTACCCTGTATTCAGCTTTACCCACTTACTTTCCTAGACCTTAGTTATACCAGAACTCCAACTTACCGGAGTAGATCCATTCACTTGAACTTTACATTACCTTTTTCTTTTTTTGTGTTTCTGGTACCCAGTACTCGGTGTATGAAACACTTACCATATGAAGTAATTTTTTACAAACCAAAGATTTCTCTTTTATTTTTCACTTGTAGTGATCTTCTAATTTGTTAGCTTCTTCCATAGAAATTATATTTCACTTGGGTCCCCAAGTGTTTTCAGTCTTGGGGCATGTTGTGAGACCACACAACATGAAGCAAAGAATAAGAGTTAGTGAACTGCAGGCTTAACTAATCATTACACAAAGACAAAGAGATGATGTGACAAAGACCTTCTGGCTTCTTAAAGAAATTGTTGAAGTCTAGTTAGAGCATCTTTCTAAAATTCTTATTGATGCAAAAGATGTTGAGAAACAATGTTCTGTTATAGATTGGTCACCCTCTTTTACTCTATTGGGATTATTGAAAAGTACATGCACAAAAATGGATTCTGCTATATTCAACTGGAAGAAGTTGTTTCCAATTCTCAAGGAAAGGTATAAGAAGGTATTTATGGTGAAGAACGTCATTTTCACTTAATTTTTGTATGCTTAAAAGCTCTAGATTGTTGGAAGTTTTTGAAGTTTTTGCAAATATTTTGAAAATTTTATGTCACCATGTTTACACTCATTTTTGGTGCCCTTTTCTATTGATGTCAAAGGGGGAGAGTATTGGAGATAGTGGAGAAAGTTTCATAAAAATAAAAAAAATTGATGAAAGAAGTAGAATTTTATTTACATGTTGCAATCAATGACAAAGGCAGAGATTGTTGGAAGAATGAGTAGGTTATCTATGTGTTGTCATTGATGTCACCATGTTGGTTGCTTGGTTTGGTACTCTAAAACTAGTGCGTATAACTGACTTACCTTCTTGGGTGGTAGATATGGTATTTTTGGTGCCTCTTTGGTATTCTAGTATGCATTTCTCCGCATTTGACAATTTTTTATTGTAGTTTTGGGAAATTACTTATGGGTGTTAAATGCACGCATGATCAGGTTATTTCAAATTCTGGTGATCGTATGACGAAGTGACTTTATTTTGTTCATTATGTTGAAGACTATTTCTGGCTAACTTGTTAAGATAATTTTGATATGATATGAAAACTTATGTGTCATCTATTTCTTGTTCCAAGCTAACATAATGTAATGTGCTAAAGGTTGACTTGCATGTTTGGAAATATTTTGTGAACTATTGGAGCCGACAATTGATATTTTTTTAAATAAGAATTGCATCTAATTAGGCTAACCTAATTGATGCTTTCGATGAAGTTCAAATATATATCTATATATATGGTGAATAGTTTGTGAAGAATGATGGTGTGTAGACAATAGAGAAGATATAAAAGAAATAGTGAGCAAGTAATGAATGTGAAGGTGTGATCAGAAAGGCAGAAGTTGATGTGAAAATGAGTTAAGAATGAAGGGTGTAAAGTCTGAATACTGAGCATCTCCAAAACTATATCTACACATGATAGGTGCATCTTTCCAGTTCATTTTGGGCTATAAAGCCTTTTTTTTTATATAATATTGTGTAGGTAGTGATCCTTCTTGTTAGACAGTGAGTCCTTTTTGTAGGAAGTGAGCCTTTGTACCTCGATAGTGAGTCGTTCCTTTTGGTAGTGAAGCTCTTTTGAAAATACTATATAGTGTGAGTTAACCCTCATCGTGGATTTTCCCTTATTGGGTTTTCCACATAAAAATTTAGTGTTCATTGTGTTGATTTACTTTTTGTTATTTGTGTTTCATTCTCATATTTAATAACAGAATAGTGTGGTTGAAGAATTGATAAGTAATAAAGTTTTAAGTTTGAACTTGTGTGACAAATTATTCACCCCCCCTCTTAGTTGTCTTGCGCCTACTTAACAATAGCTGCTAAATATGACCTAGTCACACGGACTATAAGAACATATGATGGGAAAGAAATTTTTATAATCACTGAGGGGAAATTGGGTTTTGTTTTCAAGCTCACTAGATGGAGTGAGCAAATGCATAAGATAAATGAACACACTCTTAAGCATGAGTATGATAAAATTAGGATTTCATTTAGAGTCTATGTCATGCCGCGAATCTTAGCTGAAATTGTAGGTCAGAAGATTGCAATAGGACCACATGATAAAGAGCCTTTCCCAGTTAACTATTTTTTTTCCTACTTCAAAATGACTATCTATTCCATTTTCCAAATAATTGGTTATGATCCTATCTCTAGAATGCCAATGGAATGGATGTATATGGATACCAATATCCATCACCCCCAGTATTGTGTAGTATATGATTATGCAATATAACATGGGAAGTGTGCCCATTTCAATAGTTGAACCCGGTACATCAGAAGGGCCACAAGGTGAAGGGGATACCATTAGGGATGATTTTCTTAGGCAGGTTAATGAGTACAAAGAGAAATGTGATAATCATGATGTAGATACTTTCAAGAGTAATATGAAGATTGTAACAATAGTGCTACAACACCTGAATAGAAGAGTGAATAACAAGTTGAATATTATTCACTATAGTTATTCATCCATGGTTGATGCTATTAGGAAATTTGACATTGACTAAGAAAGAGAAATTCCACTAATGGAAATTTGGATCCCTAGGAAGTAGGATTTGATATTGATGGGAATTGGAGTTAAGCAAGATCCCAATCCACTTGAAAAGTTTAAAACTATTGTAGTTCTTGTAGGGAAGATTAAAGGATACATGGGAAATACTGAACCATTGGAGAATAATATAAAGGAGTTGGTAAAATCCTTCCATGAATCACATCATGACCTTCTTCCATCCATTTTAAGGGATGATAATAGAATTAAGACTCCATAGGAGTGGAAAAATGAAACAAATCAAGTTATTTCAGATCAGGCTATGTCAATTTGCCATAAATTTGATATGGAGACATTTAAGATAAATATGGATATGTTAGTTCATGCTGAGATTGTCCTACTGGAATTTGATAAGGATTCTAACTAGATTGCCACTAAGTATGCACCTTATAGACAAAGTGTTGATGAAGTCATGAATTTTGATTGGCCCACTAAAGATGAATTCCTAGCATGGAAAGGCATGTACTTGGAAGGAGTGGGGGGTCTGACATAAAAGGTTGTAGGTTAGTGATTTGAAATTTTAAAGTCTGTAACCATGAAGAATAATGGATAGGTGAAAATTACACTGCATAGCTTGGATATAGTATATATTAGGCTTTTGATAAAGTCTGGAAAATATAGTACATCTTCTCCAAGTTGAATTGATGACAAGGCTGCAAATGTGAAAATATCTCTTGACATTTCTTTTTCTATTTCTTTCATGCTTTCTTTCTTTCACTTTGTCTGCATGGGCACAAATTTTGAGTGAACTATTTGGTTATACCCATTTTGAAAATTGGACTAGATCTCCAACAACGAATGTAGACTACTTTCATTTTCCCACATGTGTCCCACCTCTTGGGAATGCATTGTAACTGAATGGGAGAATCTTTGTTTTGGCGGTCCAATAGGGTTTTGACATCTGTACTTTTTGGCCTAAGGCTTGTTTTGCTCCTTTGTTTATATAAGAAGGAATTCATGGCAAGAAAGTAGAGGTTCGTTGTTTTGCAATTAACAATGTGAATTGTAAGGGAAATACAAAGTATGTTTTAGAGCTTTTTAACTAAGTTTAGAGTTCAGTGTTATGTATGTAACTTTGATAATAGTATAGCTAATACAATATAGAGTAATACCAATTTCATGGCTATTGTCTCTCCTTGTATTCATCTTATGTGTTATGAATGAAAGAAATCGAGGATTCCTTTTGTTTGTCTCTATTGTTTATCAATGGATGTTTGATTCCATTCTTGCTTATTGATTCAATGAATTAATTTAAATGCTTGGATGAAATTGTTAACTCATAAAATAAGGTTCTAGGATATTTGTAAGTAGTAATGATCATGAATGTATAGGGGAGTGTTGTAATGCAATATTTCTTGTGATTGTATGTTGCTATTGTTGAGATTTTGTCTTGTTATATAGGCTAATATTGACTCTGCAGCTTGGGATGAAGGCATTGGTTCATGCAAAGTACTAGTGGTTCAGTTTCTATGTTGATTCATTAGCTAGTCACTTTTAATTTACAAAATCTCAAATGGATACCATTGTAGTTGTTTTGTGTTGAAGTTTTTCCTTCTCATGCTCCAAATATAGGACATTGATAAATGGGCTTCCATCTTATTTGATGTACTATATTGTTGAGTAATTTTATGAGAAGTATCTATTATTGACAATGTATTTAATTATAATTATATGAACTCCTGAGTATATATTATGGGATCACTCTCCCATGTTTCACAGAGCCTAAAGTGTAGGAGTAGAATTTTTCCAACTTCCACTCATTCATTGGCCAATGCCTTTGGAGTACTGATTATTGGAGATGGAAAATTCCATAGGTATTTCTAGAGACTAGTTTGGTTCTTAAAAAAAACCAACAGATTGGCGACTTTGCTGGGGAAAGCTAAATCCAAAGTCTCTAGTTCAGATCTAGTATAGTTAGAGTCAAGTGTTTGTTATGATATTCTTTACCATCTGAAGAATAATTGGTTTAAATTTTGTTGTATTAATCTCATCGTACTCAGTCTTATGCATCAATTATTTTTTCATTCTACCATCTTGTGTCAGGTTATGTTTAAAATCTTTTCTAAAGTTACAAGAACAAAGTCAAAGTGCAATCACTTTCTATTTCCCAACATTCTAGGTGGGGCCTCTAAATTCTCTACTACCAGTATAAAGATAATTTCTCAAAAGGAACATAAGAAGAAGGATTTTGACACATATGACATCATGAAGAAGACCAGAAGTTATGCAAAGAAGCATCCTAAGCAGAAGGAAGAATCTGAACCTGCTAAAGAGAAGCAACCTACCTGGGTAAAGAAAAGCTCTGAATCAAGTAAGTCTATTGACTCTCCTACTGACACATCTCCTATGTTTAATATTGAAGTAGTGCTGGTATCCATGAAAAGGAACATGAACTTGAAGGGTCTAACTGTAAGACCCCACTTCACATGTGATTAGTAAAACCCTAATTTGTTTCATGTTTCCCTAGAAATAGATGTTAAGATGTATTACAGATGATAAATAGTGTGATTGTCTAACAATATTCTTGCATTTCATTCTGACATTTTCTTTAATCGTCACTACCATGAAAGTGTTAGAAACTCATAAATTATGGAATACGAATTGAAATTTTAAATGGAATTATTGCATAGATAAATCTTAAGATATTAAGCTTACAAATTAATGTTGTACATGATTGTTTCTTGCTATTGCATTGATAATGTGTAGGAAAATAAGGGTGTGAGTACGAGAAGGGAAAACCATTGAGAGAAAATCAAGAGACATCTTATTATGGATATGAATTTGAACCTTTTTGGACTTAGAAATAAATAAAGTTAATATGTGGTAAATTAATATGCTAAGGGTTGATATTAAAAGGATATTAGATTATGTGTTATGTGGGTGTAAGTGGGGTTAGGGGTTGGGAACCCTTATCTAAGTGTGAAATTCGGATGGATCCTTAAGTGGGTCTTTAAAGAGGGTTGTTGGTCAATTTCCTTGGTTGGGATGCAAAAATAAACCCCTTAGGGTCTATACCATAGTAGTAGGTGTCAAATAGGCATGCAATAGGGTCCGGCAAAGG
>VDFB02299427.1:0-15808 GCA_007258455.2 Sequoia sempervirens
GGAGGTTATTCAAATTCTTACACCAACTCAAATCCAAGTGCTGCAGCTGTGATAAGTTGCCAATGGTATCAGGGAGGTTATTCAAGTTCCCACACTCACTTAAATCTAAGTGCCGCAGCTGTGAAAAGTTATCAATGCTATGAGGAAGTTTATTCAAGTTCTTACACCAACTTAAATTCAAGTGCTGCAGCTGTGATAAATTGCCAATGGTATCAGGGATGTTATTCAAGTCCTCACACCAACTTAAATCCAAGTGCTCCAGCTGTGATAAATTGCCAATAGTATCAGGGAGGTTATTCAAATTCCAACACCCACGTAAATCCAAGTGCTGCAGCTGTGATAAGTTGCCAATAGTATCAGGGAGGTTATTCAAATTCCAACAGCCATGCAAATACAAGTGTTGCAGCTGTATATTAGGAAGTGAAAATAGGGAGGAGATAGAATGGCTTTCAATGACACTGCAGTCTATTACTTGCAGAGTCTTCAATTGCCAAATGCTACGTACAGATCTGGAGTGACGTGGCTCATTTTTAACTCTATCCATCCCATTGGCATACCCACAATCTTCAAGCCTTAACCATATTAAACTTGGAGGAAGCATGGCCAGTGTGTCTTTCGTCATGCCTTCAATGTCCACATTCTGCAAAGAAAGATAGCGAAGACCAGGCCTGTACAACAATTCGAGCCTGTCTGGATTGCCTCCATTGAGTCGAAGGCGAGTGATGTTGTCGGATATGATGCTCGAATGGGCAGCTTCCCATTTTCGGGTACCCTTTTTTTCTTTTTCAGCAATTGTCCGTCCCATATCTCTCAAATGGTCATGCATATCAAATACACCTCTATCATCAATCTTTATCAGTAACTTCATTGAAAGATTGCATACGGCAGTGTCTACCTTCTCATACAAAGATTTCCAGAAAATAATGGGAAATCTTTTGTGTTCTCCAATGAAGAAACAAGCAATGTCAACAAATATTTCTTTTTCATCATCAGTAAGAGCACTATAACTGATGTAGAGTCTTTTGTAAATGTCTGGGTTGGAAGTAATGTTGCGAAGAGCTTCTTCCCAGCAATCTCTGTTATCCTGCTTATCATAAAGGAGGGATCCAATCACCTCCAATGAAAGAGGATGCCCCTTACAGGCTTCTACTATTCTTTTGGACAGATCTTGGTAAGTGAGAGTTGGAGATGGTCTGAGAAAGGCATGCCAACTGAATAACTGGAGACCTTCATCTATCTCCAATCTCCTCATCTCGTGGATGCAGTCAGCCTGGGCAACATTCAGAATGTGTTTGTCTCTAGAAGTTATAATAACTCTGCTCCCAGTGGCCAGCCAATCTCCAACCAAAACTTTCAATTGTCCAACATCATCCACGTCATCCAAAACTAGCAGCACACGTCTTCCTCCCAGACGATATCTGAACAAAGATATCCCCATATCAATACTGTCCATTTTTTCCTCATAATTGATTAAATCTTTGAGAATTTTTCTCTGCAATTTTGTAAGGCCTCTGGGGTGTGCAGCGGTGGCGCGGACGTTAAATACAAAGGAAGCAGCTTCAAAACTAAGATGAACTTGATTGTAGAGGGCCTTGGCAAGTGTGGTCTTGCCAATACCACCAATACCCCATATTCCAAGTTTAAGCACCCCATCCACTAGATTGAGATTTAATTTCTGAATGAGAAGATTCTTCAATCTCTCCACTCCCACTGGATGCTCGGCAACATGTAACGGCACTCTGTCCAATGTTCTGATCATGTCGTTCACAACTGTCTTTACCAGCCGAGCTTCGTAGCTGAAATGGCTGGAGTAGGTCAATTGAAAGTTGGAAAATAAAACTCATGGTAAATGAAATATTATTTTGTTAAAGAAATAATTATATTTAAAAATTATATATGTAATTTCAGAATTTTTATATTATGAATAATATTACAGTTTTTTTTCTTTTATCAAAAAAATAATATTTAAGAATTATTGAGTAGCATTAAAATTAATTTATATTTACAAATTATTTGGATTAGATTTTAATATTTTAAGTTTTAAATTTATTAATAATTATTATTTTTAAAAATTGTTGATGAATATTCACTAAAACTAAAAACTTTTTATAATTAAAAAAAAAAACATTTTAACAACTTAAAAACAATAAAGAAACAATTTAATGTGGAAAGTACTTGCAAAATAACAATGAAAAAACTTTAAATGCCATGGCAACAATAAAGTTCTTAAAATATATAGTCGCAATAAATAAATGCTGGGCATTCTATTTTAAAATTTAAAAAAATAAATAAACATCATTATTTTAAATTTTTAAAATACACAATGGCCTGCAATTTTGATGTTGAATGTTCAACACGTAAGGATCTCAAGCCCCTTGTTGAATGTGTTAGTCTTGAGCACTATATGATGAGGTGGATACTTTAGCCAAATAGACAATCTCTTCCAATTCTTGGATCCTCCATCTGTGACCATGCCCCAATCCTCACGCTCTTCAGTGTAAGTCATACAGCACAAATCATTCTGCTAGCTTCCAAGCTTACTCTAGTTATTCAATCTTGTAACTTAAAGTCACAATAGTGGGCCAGCACCTAGCACCTATGTGTTTATATAGAAAAAACAAGTCTGGATGATAATCTACTCTTTTCGCAGCGGTTTAAACATGGGCTATAATTTGGATAGCTACTTCAACTAGTTTAAGTTCACATTTGTTTTCGTCTATAGATTTATTCATCTTTTACTCTTGTTTTTTTCTATGTTATGGTTTTATGGAGGGAGCTAACTTAGAAACAAACTACTAAGTATTTTTTTAGGAAACATTAAGTGGAAGTAAAAAAATATAAATAAAAAAGTCACAAAATTGTTATACATTGTTCATAAATAGAATGTGAAGTTTTCAAAAACATTAATATACACATCATAGCCATAAAAGTTTTGAATTCATATATTATTAATGTAATATTTGATTAGTGGTAAATAAGGGTTTAGCCTAATTATTATACATGTTTGTAGTGTATTGACTACAAATGAATCTTCTTGGTGGTGAAAATTGTAACTCCATAAATCTTAAAAACAAATTCAAACATAAGCTTAGGGATAAATATTAAATTAGAACCAATAAGCTAAAACTCATATTGAAATAGTGAACAATTGAGTAACAATTCATAAGAGAATGGTTCTTCACTTTAAGTTCTAATACACGTAGACATGTGATCCTCATTGTTGAGTACATGACAATTAAAGAGAAATAAGCTCAATATGCTTAATATATTATGTCTTCAAATAAACCATACCTTATATACAAGAAAATTCAAAAATATGTTACTAAACGTCTATTGTACTAGTTAATCAATGCTAATACCTAATAACATCTTTTAGAACAAAAATAAATATTTTGTACAACACATAAGCAGAGTTTTATCACTTGCGTAATTTATATTTAATAATTATTACAAATTGGGATGAAAACTACTATTTTTAGGTGTTTAAACATGGGCTTCAATTGGGATAGCTACTAGCTAGCTAAGTCACATTGTTTTTTATTATGATTTATTCATCTTTTACTCTTGTTATTTTTTTTTCCTGTGTTATGATTCTATGGAAGGAGCTAACTTTTAAAAAAATTATAAGTTTTTTTTTAGAAACATTGAGTGGAAATAAAAAAATAATGAGAAATCATAGGAATTGTTATAGCTTGTTTATATATAAATATGAAGTTTTCAAAAATATTAATATACACCTCATACACATAAAGTTTTTGAATTCATATATTATTAATGTAATATTTGATTGGTCATAAATAAGGGTTTAGTTTAATTATCATACATGTTTCTAGTGTATTGATTACAAATGGATCTTGTTGGTGGTGAAAATTGTAACCCCACAAATATTAAAGAACAAACTCAAATATAAGCTTAGAGATAAATTATAAATTAGAATCAATAAACTAAAATTCATATTCAAATAGTGGACAATTGAGTAACAATTCATAAAAGAAGGCTTCTTCTTCACTTTAAGTGAACTACTAGACCTAGATAGGTGATCCTCACTGAACTAAGTACAAGAAAATTAAAAAGAAATAAGCTCAATAAGCTTAGTACATTATGCATTCAAATAAATCATACCCTATATACATACATTATGCATTCAAATAAACCATACCCTGTATACAAGAAAATTCAAAAATATGTTACTAAACCTCAAGTGTACTAGTCTATCAATGTTATTACCTAATAACATCATTTAGACAAAAAATAAATACTATGTAGAACATCTAAGATTTAAGCAAAGTTTTATCCTAGATGTAATTTATGTTTAAGAATTATTACACATCAAGATGGCAACTACTCTTTGCAGGTGTTTAAACATGAGCTACAATTTGGATAACTACCATCTAGCTAAGACACATTGTTTTTTATTATGATTTATTCATCTTTTAGCCTGGTTATTTTTTTCCTATGTTATGGTTCTATGGAGGGAGCTAAATTTTAAAAAATTACAAATATTTTTTTTAAAGAAACATTAAGTGGAAGTAAAAATAATTAATGAAAAGTCATAGAAATTAATATTAGATTGTTTATATATAAAATGTGAAGTTTTCAAATATATTAATATACACCTCATAAACATAAGTTTTTTGAATTCATATATTGTCAATGTAATATTAGATTGGTGGTAAATAAGAGCTTAGCCTAATTATCATACATGTATGTAGTGTATTGACTACAAATGAATCTTGTTGGTGGTAAAAATTGTAACTCCATAAATCTTAAAGAACAAACTCAAATATAAGCTTAGGGATAAATTTTAAATTAGAACCGATAAGCAAAGATTCATATTCAAATAGTGGACAATTGATTAACATTTCATAAAATAATGTTTCTCCTTCACTTTGAGTTCTACTAGAACTAGATAGGGAATCCTCACCATTAACTACAAGACAAGTAAAGATAAATAAGCTCAATAAGATTAAATGCATTATTCCTTCAAATAAATTGTACCTTATATACTAGGAAATTTTAAAAATATGTTACTAAACCTCCCATGTACTAGTTTATCAATAAGCTAAGACTCATATTCAAATAGTGGCAATTGATCCTCACCTTAAGTACAAGACCTAATAGACCTAGACATGTGATCCTCATCATTAAGTACAAGATAATTAAAGTGAAATAAGCTCAATAAGATTATTCCACTATGATTTCAAATAAATCATACCCTATATACAAGAAAATTCAAAAAAATTATATGTTACTAAACCTCCAATATACTAGCTTATCAATGTTAATACCTAATAACATCATTTAGACAAAAAAAAAAATTATGTACAACCTCTAAGATATAAGAAAAGTGTTATCCCCAATGTAATTTATATTTAAGATTTATTACATATTGGGATGACACCTACCCTTTATAGGTGTTTAGACAAAATTAGATGGCTACTAGCTAGTTAAGTCATTGTTTTTTATTATGATTTATTCATCTTTTACTCTTGTTATTTTTTCTTATGCTATGGTCCTATGGAGGGAGCTAACTTAAAAATAAATCACCAAGTGTTTTTTTTAAGAAACATTAAGTGGAAGTAATAAAAATTAATGATAAGTCATAGAAATTGTTATATATTGTTTCTAAATAAAATGTGAAGTTTTCAAAATTATTAATATACACATCATAGACAAATAATAATAATAATCCATATATTATTTATGTAATATTTGATTGGTGGTAAATAAGGGTTTAGCCTAGTTATCATTAAAGTTTGTAGTATATTGACTACAAATGAATCTTGTTGATAATGAAAATTGTAAGTCTATAAATCTTAAAGAAAAACTCAAATCTAAGCTTACGGATAAATTTTAACTTAGAATCAATAAGCTAAGATTCATAATCAAACAGTGGACGATTGAGTACTAATTAAAAAGAGATGATTGATTCTTCTTCACTTTAAGCTATATTAGACCTAGATGGATGATCCTTACAATTAAGGACAAGACAAGTACATAAAATAAGATTAATACATTAGGTCTTCAAACAAACTGGACCATATAGAAGAAAATTCTAAAAATATGTTAATAAACCTCAAATGTACTAGTTTATCAATGCTGATTCCTAATAACCTCTTTTAGATAAAAATATAAATATTGCGTACAACATAAGATATAAGTAAAATTTTATCCCTAATATTATTTGCAACTCCAAACACTTCATTTATTTAATTATGGTACAAAATAGTAATACACATTCATTTAAAGATAATTCTAACATTAGCTCTCATATGATATTACAAAACAGAGAGATACTAGGCTATTCACTACCACCTAAACAAGTGACGCTTAAACTAATGTGAAAAGAAATTGTTCTTTGAATTTAACTTTATTGTGGTGAAAGGATTGGTATCCAGATTATGGAGCCTTGATCTTTTTGGGCGACAAAATTAAGCTTCAAACTTAAACACAATTAAAATGTGCAAATCTGAAATGCTTATCATCATGATATGATTCAAGAATTAACAAAGATTAAGATAGGCACTAAATTGATATTTTTGGGTGACAAAATTAAGCTTGGATTTTTAAACAGAAATAAAATTTGTAAGTCATATGTTTATCATCATGATATGATTCAAGAATAAACAAAGATTAAAATAGACATTAAAACTCCTATAAACTTTAGTTATCCTTAGTTATCAAATAGATGAATTTCATATAAAACCCTCCAACAAAAATAAATAAATAAACCCAAAAATTTACTCTTATCCTATCCAAAAACACCATCAACCCTACTTATAATTATATACTTCAAATAGAGACATATATAGAATCCATTATCAGCAGCAGCCATGAAATAATAAATCAAAAATATCGAAAAGCAAACAGAAAGTGAGTGTGGTTACTTACCCTTGAGTTATATCCATGGACCAGCCTGAACGTTTACAGATCTCCAATAGGGCATTTTTCCACCCGTCAATCTCTTCTCTTGTGTATCGATCTGAATGGGCATAATGTTTGAGAAATGATTGGTTGTAGCGACTGGACTTTCTCAAAGGGTATCTAACATGAGTTGGATCCACATCATAAAACAGAGGACTAATCAAGGCAGGGGTGCTCAACATTGCAGCAGCTTCCTTGAGACACCAAGCTGAGGCTGCATATCCTCTCGAAAATATAGGAATGCGTATGGCGCTGCTCTCAATTGCTCTTTCCAAGCTCAGATCAATAATTTCGCCCTTTTCCAATTTGTGAGCTGGGTCACATATTTTGAGTCCTATGAGAGCTTGAGCGATGACCGCCCGATTCCGTCTGGTCCTCCTGAAACCCAGATTACCCACGCTTTTGAAGCGTTTCAGCGGGGAGGGCGGTATCTGCAGCAGAAGTTGAAGTAGAAGCGAGATGCCGAAATTGGATTGACTGAACACAGAAGACAAAGAAAGACCACATAAGCGTTTAACAAAAGCAGCCTTCGAGCAGATGAAAGAGGAGAGGGTTTGAGTGGCTGAAAGCCTGTGTGGGAAGGCTTACCGGCGATATAAAAAAACAGAGGACTAAGGAACCAAAATTTTGAGTAGTTGAACTGAAATACCTTCAGATCTTATAACTCCTATTACATTCAACATATATGATTTCAGTAAACTGGCCAGCCAAGCTCATTACGACCGGCCTACTCTATTCAGTCTTTTTCGCCAGTTGCGCATACGTGACACGGCGGCCGTGGTACGCAACACGCTGATTTAATTTTTCAATTCCGGTGATTTAATCTGGTACGGCAGGCGTGTTTACTTCACAGCCGACGCCCCAGTCGCAGCGAAATTTCAAATGCCAAACTAAAACGTATAGATGTTTGAAACTCCGCACCTCACATTGCAGATGATAGTAGGTGAAGCCAACAATGGGACCGGTTTCATTTAGTCTTTTCCTTTCTCCATGTTTATATGACACATGCAATTGCGAAGTATGTGACACGGCAGGCGTACCTACTTTTGATTTAATCTTTTCTTCTCTCCCGCCACGAAACTGGTAAGCATTTGCCATAGCAGGCGGGCCCAATTTTATTATTTTTGTTTTCTCTTCACAAGAAGTCAAGTCAATGCAGCGGCCCGACTTTTATTAAGCTGAAGGCGCTACCTTATTTGAAGTTCAGGGAACTCTTATTTGAAGTCCATGGAACTGTCTAAACTTATCACTACGTGCATTAAGCTGAACAAATTAATACAATCTGTTTCGAGTTTCTCTAAATCAAACGTTACGCACAGCATGCAACAACTAGCCGAGGTCCACCAAATGGCTGCTATATGGGAAGCATTAGCAAACTTTTTAGTCAGAATTTTAAATATAAACAATCAATAATAGTTGCAATTGTTTGATTGAGTGGCGAAAACGAAAGCGTGTTAATAAGCCAATATGGAATAATGTGAGGTTAGTTCATATCTCACAGGGTATGGGTGTGAAATTTTGAACCATTTGTAGAAAACGAGGAATCAATCTTTGCGTTCCAACATATAGAAAATTATTAGTTGAAAATTGATTATCAAAATAAAATTAAAACCAGCAGGCCATAAGAACGACCTTATTAGTTAGGAATGTTCAATAATTCCAATTCCTTAACCGGGCAATCATCAATAAAACTTTTATTACGCACATTTAATAATTTTAGTTAGAAGAATACTAAAATTTGATTTGAATTCATTTAATCTTAGGAATATAGTAAATTAATTTTCAAAAATACAATTTTTTAATAAATTTATTCTTAAAAAATAACAATTGAAAAATTAAATAAATAAAATAGAATTTTTTAAATAATTAATTTTTTTAACAACAATAATTTCTCTCCAAAATTTAAGGTATGAGATAATTTTATCTCAATTTTAGTTTTATATTTATTAGACCTAGATGCATATCTATATTTGATCTTTTTGTCCAGGTTATTGATAATTATTTAATTATGTTAAGATACATATGCATACAAATACATGGCAGAGTTGAAGTTGTGGATTAAATAATATTTATGAAAACTATGAAACATTAAATGATTCTCCTTTTTTAAAGAGTTATCACTGATGCCTTTAATTACGAATATGCAATAAAAAAATATTATTTAAAAATGTTAGTCAATAACTTTGGGTATGGCATATTTTTGAAGAAAGAAAGATGTTTAATATTCAATACTTTTTATAATTAGTATTTAAAGTCTATAATTTTGGAAATATACATGTGATTTGTGGGTTACTAGTAGTAAAATAAAATGGAGACAAGTAAAAAGGATTCAAAAGTAGTTCATTACAAGGAAATTGAAAATACAAATATCAGTTTTTTATGAATTGCTTCATAGTGCTATTGAAGATTGAGTCACACCATCTTTGATCCAAAAAAAAAAAGACCTAGCGAGAAGAAGAATGCGATGACACAATACACATATTTTGCATTGTTAGAATAAATGAATAACAAATATGGTTTGTTTTGAGGTGACATGACCAAAGTCTCAAGTGCTTCCGCAACACTTGCTATGACATAAGAAACATGTTACTATAGACTATGTTTGTGGAAGCCAAGTGTATATAAGGATTTGTGTACACATGTATCTATGTAACAAGAAATATATGGTGTTAAAAGCAAAAGCACAAAACACACGCTTGTTATCCTCCCTACCATTTTGGCATCACGAAGCCTCGTGGACTCTAGCCAAACCCCTATGCAAGAAAAGTAGGAAACGCCCATGGGAAATTTCATGGAGTTCCATCATACATCACACAATAACAAAGTTGGGAAAAACTGGTGTTTTCATATTTGATCTATCATATTATAGTGTTTTCTCTGTTGTGGTAACTTTGTAAAAAACAAGTATCATGATTTTTGAATGCTTTTGCATGGTTTAGCCTGGTTCTTGCAAAAGAAGACATGGGTATGTTAGTGGATGGGAAAGAAAAATCAGAAAGGAAGCATAAAAGGTGAGTAATTATATGGGTAAAATCAATATAGAGAATCTGAAACTGAAAAATAATCAGTAATATTTACAATTGCTTCACCAAATCTATATATTGATAATGGAAAAGTTTTGTACTTACATTGATGGTTTTGACAAGCGTGAGCAACATTGGATTGAGTTTTTGGAGCATTAAAGAATTTGAAATAGACAATTTACAATACACTAATTTTTTTGGATGTCTATTGTATTTGTGCAACATTATAAAGGAAATAATATAGATCTACAATAGAAGAGGTTAGCATTATTTGTTGTAAATAGAAAGAGATAAAATGGAACATTTTGAATACATGGTGGAATATATAGTAGAGTGTATAATAACTAAAAAGGTGTATCTAACTTCACAAACATATTTATCGGTATAGATTTTCTTTTGCAAGTGCTTATATTTGAATTGCATGGCTAAGATCTATATGCAAAAATCTGTTTGCGAAGCATGGTGACATTTAACAACCAATAACCAGAAAGGAAAAAAAATGTAGCCATGCATGAAATGAATACCAAGCCAACCATGACATTGCAAATGGTTTAGTTGAATGGAGCAACATCCACCATTGTAATGTGCTTGTAGGGATAAATAATTTGATGCCAACAAGAAATTGTTTGTCCTCTGAGAAGCAGATGGAAACGGTGTGTGGTTGTCCTCCAGAATCACATATAGCACAATCTACAATGGTTTAGAAGGTGAATCTTAAATGGTATTTTTTTTTTTGTGGGAGAAGACAATGATACATTTGACTTAAAAATATAGTCCTACTTTCTACCTATTGCATTTCTGCATGTGTCTACAGTTATCTTTTTGGCTTATTGAAAGGGACTATTTACAACATAGTTGTTTTATAAAGAGATTAAAATTTTCCCCTAAAGTTATAACAACATTTATATTCTACACTACAAATTCTAAATGCATTTATATAAAAAATAAAATTTCAATCTAAGGAAGCATATAGTAAAAATGGTCATCAAATTGACAAGTCAACTATTAAATAGTCTAGCAACTATTACATAATAAACAATTTGCTTTGCAGAACTGGGAAAAAGAATATCAAAAAACATATTGATAGAAGACAAGAAATCTATGTAACAGATGACCTGTGAATTCACAATTCAAGCCACATTATTTGGTAGTAAATATTATGGGAAAAGAAATAGACAAAATTGTTGAAAGGGACTATTGGGAAAACACTTAAGAATCATGGGTGAATGCCCATTTGTTACATAGAATTGTTTTCTTGTATAAATATGTCTTTCATGATGATTCTCTTCTCCCTCATTTGAGGTGTTGACTATATGGGGTTGTTCCTTGTGGTATTTTATGCTTTTGGCCATTGTTCATATCTTCACCCAGGCACTTTCTGCAAGGTATTTTTTCCAGCCCAACCATGAATAGGATTTGTCGATGTCGAAAGCAAGAAATAGTTGATGGGTGGCAACGAGCTTCCCATGGTTTTCTATGATGATGTGTATTTTGCTAATTATGTGGGCTAGAAGTGGTGGAGGAGGCTGCATTGAGACATGGAAGCAGAATGGTAAGTGATTGCTTATGTGAGGGTTAATGCACCTGGCATTGTTGTAGGATGGCACGGAGGAAGTAAATGTAGTATTCAATGTTGCAGTGTGGGAAAGTATATTGTTCTTGGTCAAATTCTCAAACAAGCCACTGTGGGGTTGGTTTGATAGCAAAGTATTGGATAAATTATCACCTGTGTCATTTGATAGTAGGTTGGAGGGTTTTAACATTGATGTGCTGAAATGTGCAAGAAAATATATTGATTAAGTTACATTGCTGAAGAGCCATTAAGAAAATAAAACTCAGTCTCAAATAGTTAATTAACAATTCTACACATCATTTACATCTATTTTTTCTTAGTATCATTAATGTGACATACATTAACTCTTTACTCATATTTTTCCTTCAACAATATTAGAATTTCTTAATTCAATGCCAATAACAATTTTACATTTACATATAAATCTAAAATTTATTTTGGAAGTTTGGAATCTCTTCTCTTCTCCTTTTATTTTTACCATTACATTTAATAACTAAACTACTTCCATAATCGTAAATTAACTTATTAATATGCTTTCAATTTTTTATTTAATAAAATTTTATGTGAAAATAAAAAATTAACCAATCTTTGATAAAATAAATTAATATCACTTTTGATTTTATGTTTTTAAAAAATAAAAATAGTATAAATTTTTTCACTTGATTTGATTATTGATGCAATAATATTATGATTTTCTTTGGGTCAAGGTCAAGGTCAAGGTCAAGGTCAAGATCAAACTCAAACTCAAGTCAATTAGGCAATTGACAAACTTACACTGCCACAAATATTTTTGCACCATGCATTTATAGTAAAATGAATTTGTTAGAAGGCCATTGGTTCAATAGAAATTTCAACAAAGTATTTATAGCTTTAAGAATAAAGCCTGGTTTCTTAGCATAACTATTTGCAATTGATCTCCTATTTTGATTGGTACTAATTCCAGTAATCAATGAGCTAATTGACAATTGAACACTTCATTTATCCCCCGATTTTTCTAAGATTATTAATTTCAAATGTGTCAGCACTCTCCCCTATACTTTTGTAATTGGTATACCAGCTTGCAAGAAAACCATCAATTCAATAGAAACTTTAACAAATTATTTATAACTTTAAAAGTAAAGCATACTTTCTTAGCATGTCTTTTGCAGTTGGTTTGACAATTGAAGCAACAATATTACAAGTTTATTTGATTGGAAATGAAACAGTCAATTAACAATTGTACACTTCATTTACATCTATTTTTTTTCTGATATCATTAATTTACGGATATTTTTCTTTCATCAATTTTACAATTTTACTTAATTCAATATCAAACAGTCAATAATAATATTTCATTTGATAATAAATCTAATATTTATTTTAGAATTTTAAACTCTGTTCTCATTTTATGTTCTCATTTTATAATATCATTTAATAATATGTAGATACTTAATCATGAAAATATTTATTAATATACTTTCAAATTTTTATTTAAGACACTTAAAAGTGATTTTTAAAAAGCTTAGCTAAGATCAAAACAAAACATTTCATAAATATCTCATCTGCCAATACTTCTCCTTCGCTCAGAATGTAGAAATCCCTTCCAGCAATGAAGAATTAAGATAAAACTGTACTGGGCAAAAATTTGAGATTCTGTGTGGAAAGCAAGCCAGCGCACCCATTCTTTATAAACACGTTGTATGGAAGACAGGCACTATCAACTAAAGAACTTTTTTAAATAAAGAAATTTAGATATAAAACAGAAATTATTAGATAGTCTTTAAATTTATAAGAATCATTATTAATAAAACAGACGACTACAAGAACTTTTTTAAATAAAGAAATTTAGATATAAAACATAAATTATTATATAGTTTTTAAAGCTTTATAAGAATCACTATTAATAAAACAGAAGACTATAGTTAGTCCTCATGGGACTAATAGAAAAGCAGTCACAATATAAAAATGCTGATCTGAAAGTACACTGCAATTCCTTTCAGACTTTTTATCGAGCAAAATAAAACCAGAAACAGATGAAATAAAATAGAAGAATATAAAAGGGATCGATTGAGGGATCCAATCTCCTTTAGTAAGCAGCATCCTTACATTAGATAAGAGGACTTCTTAATATGTATTGAAGAAAGACCAAAACAAAACCTTCCTAAAGCTGAAAGCCAGGGCAAGTAATAAATTTTTTCTCATTTTCTCCAGCAACCATGAAATGATAGGCTTCACCAATATCAACTTTATAGACGTTGATATCACTGCCCCAAAAGAGATTGATGGCGTCCTCGAGCCCAAATAAATGCATGTTGTTTACAATGCCCTTATCAACAGTTTGAACCAAACCAATATCACCTTCCTTTAGGAACTTCCAGCACCCAATATAAGTCTTAAAGTTATGCACGCTCATTGTATACCTGACCTTGACAAGACTAAACAGAATATCAAGAAGCCTTAGCTCAAATTCTACAAAATTGTTTCTGCGCTGTAATATGGTTAGGTGCACCCTGAAAGCACTTGCCTGTAACTCAAAATGATCACTGCTTATATCAATCTCATCAAATCTTACCTTACTTATCCACTTAACTGGACAATTTAAGATAGTGTTGTCGGTTGTATAGAATGCTCCAGTCTTCTCGATCTTCACCTTAAAATCACCAATTGAGCAGGGCAAATATTTGTTGTCAAAGTTGCTCAGCAGGTAAAATAACATAACCCTTAGATTTGGACCAAGAGTTGACAGTAAAAACTGTACACATCTGACAGTGATCAGATATGCCTTCTCTAGTAATGGAACCCAAATGTTATAAGTGAAGTCCAGAAGGATTAATACTAATGTCAATATTGATGACAGGCTTTCATCACCATTAGCATTCAAATACAAGGGGATACCACTAAACACTTTTGATAGCCAGTAAGTGTCCACAATAAGGGGCATGTGTTCTACCAAACAGAACCTAAATGTTTTCCTGAAGGACAATCTAAACCTTTTAGAGGGCAAACACAATCTTATGGCTTCATCAGCTGAGCACAAATTCCACACACCCATGAAACCATTTACAACTTTATACTCTTTAACAATAGGCACACCATTCAGCTCAGCAGCAATCAACAATCTTACCTGGCTAGCCTTTTGACTGTCACATATGTAATGAGTTTTGTTATACCGGAAGACAATAACCGATGAGTCACCTAAGGGATCCTCATTAATCTTAACTTTATTTTCAGCCAAGAACTTGTTTGCATCAGCTGTGTCATTGTAATCTGTTGATAACAACACAAAATAATCATTGCGAATTTTTTTCTTTGAGAAAATCTTATGGATACCTGTGCTTAGCAAAGCCCATGGCAGTCTCATTGTGGCTGTTGGTCTTATGGCCTGCCATATAAAAATTCCCAGCTGCAGCCATAGAAAGCCCCTCGAACTCAGCAGCCCAAAGAAGGTTGCCATGATTTTGTGCTGTAATCTAAGGATATAGAGAATCCTCTATATATAAAGAGAAACAAGAAATTACATATTGTTTAGGTTTATGTGAAACTATGATTTCCCTACTTTTAATTATCTTATTACAGTAATAGGTAAGTAATTTTGTTAGAAGACCAATGGTTTAATAGAAAGTCATGGAATTTTTGTTAATTTTAAGGTAAAGCTTAATTTTTTATCAATTTTATTGATGCAACAATATTTAGTTTTCTTTTGTTCAAAGTTAAAGTCAAAGTTAAAATCAAAGTAAGTGTGAGTTAGTCAATTGACAATTTCAAAGTTCATTTTCATCTAACTTTTCTCAATGTCATGTATTAATATTGCCACCCATAATTTTGTACCGTGCATTTATTTAACAGATATATTTCATCAAAATATCTATAACTTTAAAGATAAAGCTTAATTTCTTAGCATAGAAATTTGCATTTGATTTGACGGATGAAATGAAATAATGTCATGATTTTACTTGTTCTAAGTCAAGAAGTCAATTAGTCAATTGACAATTTCAAGCTTCATTTTACACTAACTTTTTTTCAACATTAATAATGTAACATGTGTCAAAGGAGTGTCACTTCTACTTTTGTAATAGGTATACCAACTTGTAAAAAGATCATTACTTCAATAGAAATTTTAACAAAGTATCTATAAATTTAAAAGTAAAGCCTACTTTTTTAGCATAATTGTTTCTGCAGGTTAGGTTGATAATTAAAACACTTATCAAAGTACCAAAGATTTATTTGATACAAGGACAAAAGAAATCAATTAAAATTTTATGAAATTTTCCCTTTTCTCTCAATAATACTAGGAATTTTACTAAATTTC
>VDFB02299428.1:0-18388 GCA_007258455.2 Sequoia sempervirens
AAGTTACTCTTTTCTATTTGAGAGCTAATTTTTCCCATTCAGATCATCTTGATTATCAATATATCATCAACATAACTTGGAGCTTAGCAAAGGATTGGGAAAGGGATATTTTCCACAATAGCACCAATCCACTATGAGATAAACAAGCTTCATTTTTTTCATGTGCTTATTTAGCTTTCTTTTGTCATTTGTTTGCATGTGGAAGCATTGATGTATCATTTCATAGAGATGTTATCTGCTTTGTTTTAAATTGCTAAAACCTCTGACACACATTAGCATGGTTAGTTTGAAACAAATTAGATAACAACATCTCTATGAAATGATACATCAATGCTTCCACATGCAAACAAATGACAAAAGCAAGCTAAACAAGCACATAAAAAATATAAAGCATGTTTATCTCATAGTGGATTGGTGCTATTGTGGAAAATTAGCCCTTTATTGCAAGATCAACCCTCAAATCAAATATTTTCACTCAATCTCAGGGAAATGTACCAGTGTACTTCTTTCCACTGGGGCATCTAAAAAAATCATAATTTTTTTGAATTTTGATCATGGAAAGTTTATTCTTTGAACCAACGTAGCAAGTACATTGCTTCAAAGAGGGGAAAAATGTAGACATGCAAAATTAGCATTATGCATTCAATTAGGTCCACTCATCAAGTAAACCAAATTCACATCCATCCACTCATCAGGTAAATCAGGTTCATCATCCATTTAAATTAAATAAATTAACTTTATTTTATTTGATTTAATAAATCAATTTTAATCAAACCATAAAATTTCATCTTTCATAAACCATCTTCTAATCTCATCTCATGCAAATTAATCTACCTTTATCTTGCATCATCCCTTTAACTAAATAAATCAAACATTTATTTAATTAAATCCCAAATGCATTTTCCATCCCTTTTGATTTAAATAAATCAAATATTTAAGAAAAGTGGGTCAAAACCAACTAATCATCACCTAAGCTAATCTAATCCTGATTAACCTAACCTAACCACCCATCACATCCTCTAGCTTTTGCGACTTGCACCAATAAAGAACTTTAATTCATTTATAAAATCAGCATTTACAATCAACATGGCATCTTTTTTCAGAATATTCCCTCAAGTTTGAATTCAAAAACAAGTGGACATGTACTTCCAAAAAAGCATTTATGAGCTCTTCCATGGCTCTTACATGTCTCTTGCACAAGTCACAAGTCAAACTCAGCATTTAACTCTCAAATTCAAATTTGAAATCTCCCCCTCTTTGGCACATTAACCAAAAATTGCACATTCCTCAACCACTCACAAGTTGACAAGTGGCCTCTTTTCATTGGCTTTTTTTTAGTCCCACATCCTCCATGATTGGCATTCTTATATCATTCTATTCTATAAATAAGGATCAACTCCATTGGTTTAATCCTCCACAATCCATGCAAAGTTACTCTCTTCTATTTGAGAGCTAATTTTTCCCATTCATCATCTTGATCATCAGTATATCATCAACATAACTTGGAGCTTAGCAAAGGATTGGGAAAGGGCTATTTTCCACAATAGCACCAATCCACTATGAGATAAACATGCTTCATATTTTTCATGTGCTTAATTAGCTTGCTTTTTTCATTTGTTTGCATGTGGAAGCATTGATGTATCATTTCATAGAGATGTTATTTTCTTTGTTTTAAACTAACCATGCTAATGTGTGTTGGAGGTTTTAGCAATTTGCAGATTTCACCATCTACAGTGTCAAACTTAGGTGTTTTGGTGAAATTTGAGGGTTTTGTGAAGATAAGTGTAGAAATTATTAGGGGTAGTAAGTTTTTATGATTGATTGAGAATGTGCAGATGATATGAAGAGTTTTTGATGCATTTTTGAGGTAACAAGAGGTTGGGAACATGGTTTTTCAATAAACCCTTGTCTAAATTGTGTAAAAGGAGGGTTTCAAGAGAAGTTATTATAGGAAACAAGTCTCTAATAATTTTTTTTGGAATTTGTGGTTTTGTTGTATAGTTAGTGCTTAATAATTTATTTTTGGGGTTTGTGGGTTGTTTAAAGGGTGGTTGCTTTGTTAATTTGGCCTAATTGGCCTACGTGTACAACATAGAAGCCTTAAGTTTGAGGATTTGTTCCAAAGGAGTGATAGGAGTTTTTGAGTTATGTGTTGTAAGGCCATAATGGGTGTATTAAAATGTTTTGGGTTAGTGGGTTGGATATAGGTTTGAGGAGTTGAGGTCAACAAACCTCTGTTGGACACCTACAAGGAAAACTAGGTGAGTTGGTGAAGGGTTGGCAAGATAAGGTTGTAAGGTCTGACAGAGTGTTTGTTTTGGTTCAATTTGTGATTGGAAACAGTTACCAACTACATTACATCAACATAGGCTAACCTACTAGTCTTTTTATTCCTTATAGATGTATGTTATAAATATATCATCATACCAATTGATAGCAGTAACACATTTTGACAAATGATTGATATTTTTGACAAATGATTGTTAGTGCTAGCAAGTTTCATGTAGAAATGTTTAGAGCATAAAATTACAATGTTATGTCACACTTTTATAAAGGAAACAACCAACACTAATCCAAATTTCAAACTTGAATCACGAAGAAGTGAAATATATGTTTTAAATTATGAAATGATGTAAACTAATCAAATGTGTTTTTATGTTTCTATCTGTGCCATAGAAAAATGGACCCTTTTCATTTTCATGGCCTTTTAGGTCTTGTTTCATGGTGTTGGAACTATGTTGCTTTGATTTTATGTTGTATCATGGCTTGAACATGCTTATTTAGGTATTAAAACTCAAAGAATGACATCTTATGAAGGTGTTGTGAAGTGTTGTAAGACATTTCTACATTCTTCTAGACTCTATTTAATGCAATTCACCTAAAAACCACCTTTTCACATATAAACAAGCCCTATTTTGAAGTGTTGTAAAGTCTTGAAACAAGCTTTCACGCTCTTCTAGGCATGTTTTCACTATTTACACCCTTCTCATGCTTTATTTTGTCTCTTTTTTCCCTCATATGATCACTTAATTAAGTGTATTTTTTAATGTTATCAAGACAAATAACATTAAACAAAACATTTTTCTTGACACATTTTTTTAGGTCCTAGGTAGGACCCATTCGCCATGGGTGGCGGATGCGTCCCAATTAGCCCCAAATTCAAAAATTTTCAAACTTCCTTTCAGGATTTTATTCAAAATCACTTGATGTTGGCTTGTGATGAGGTATGAATGGATACTAAGGTACAAGAATTGTATAAATAAGTGATTTTCACCTCATTTTAACCCTCATTCATCAAGTTCACTTATCCACCTATTCACTTAAGTATTCAAGAATTTTACATCAACAATTCAAGCACTATTCAAGGATTTTGAAGCAGCCATTGACATTACTTTAGACTTGCATCATCAAGAGTTAGGTGAGTTGATAAAACTTACATGTTATTATTTTATATTTCTTTTTCATTTCATTATCTTTTCAAGGGTTTAATTAGCAAAAGTGGGGTTTGACCAAGGTAAACCCCTACTCACTAACCCCTAATCATTTTTCCCCTTTTGCTTGTTTGTTTGCAGCCCTTTGTTTGCATATTTGATAGGTTATTAGGTGTTGAAGAGTTATTTTCAAGTCAACTAGGTGCTTCAAGTCAACTTAAGTCAAAATCAAGCTTGGAGAGAGTTATTTGTCTATTTTCTGCAAATTTGACTTCGGCAACCCAATAAGCAGACATTCTCAGATCTAGTCTTGCAAAGTTGTCTCCCAATTTTTTAGGAATTTGGGGGAGGACTGATTTTCCACCTATGGTGAATTAGTCCCCCCTTAGGATCAGAAACTTGAGTTTTGTCAAATTTTAGATCCTGACAGACAAAAACCAACTCCTGGTAGTTTTTCACCAGTAGGTGGACTGACTCGCCACCCTAGGTGAATGAGTCCCACTGTGAAAAATCAATAAAATTCACTAGCATATAGAACACTCTATAAAGCTTACATTTCACCCAAGTGCACTCTGTTTCATCCCATATTTTTTGTTCTGCATAATTTCTTCATTTACATAGTTATTTTCTTTTCACACTGTGTTTTCAAAAAAGTCATAAATCTTAGTTTTGCATTCATTTTCAGTCACCTAGATTAGTCAATTGCATTTATTTAACTTCATTTAAATCACATCACATCACACAAATCCTAATTTGAGTGATACATAAGCATTTTTTTGCCTATCTCTCTCATTTTAGGTGAAAATCCCTAGAAGTGCAAGAGTAGTCCATAAGGTCCCAAAAATCTATGTTTCATTTTGGTGAACCAAAATTTTGAACACTTTGAATTTCTGATTACATTCACATATTTCATCTTAATTTCCATTCACATTAGCATTAAATTAATACATTGATTTGGTATTGCATTCTAGGACTTTTCATTTTGCATTAGTGAAAAGTTCATCTATATTTCATTTTTGCATTACATCCAATTGCAAAAAGTCACACTCTGCATTTTGCATCTGAAAATTGCATCATGTAGAGCATTTAAATCCTCTTAAAATTTCTGAAAAAAATAAAAAACTGCATACTGGGACTCATTCGCCACCCAGGGAAAATTAGTCCCTCTGCACTTCTGAAACAACATTTCTACAATATTTTTGGCATTTTTATGCATTACACTTTTATGTTCTTGCATTCTATTTTCATTCACAAATTCTCTATTTGTCTTCCTTTATTGCATCTTAGTTTATTTACATCATGGAATTTTCTTTCAATAAGTTTTGGAATTCCTTAAAGTCATTGGTAGACATGTCCAACTGTGCCTTTAGATGTGACCCTAATAACCTTGAACTCCAACATGCTCCTACAACTCCTAATGATTGTCCTCTTCGTGAAGTAGACATCATTGGAGAAGATAATGATAGCATGCACAAGTTCTAAAATGACTTCCTTGATAACCTAGCAGCCAGTGCAACCTTTTACCCATGAATGAGATCACAAGACCTTCCCACTATTGCACCTCTTGATCATTTTTCATATTTACATCCTGAAGTCAATATAGGACCTAAGGTTCCTTCCTCAAGTGGACCTAGTTCCTCTCAAATCCCACAATCCCAACCATTCTATGAGCACACAGTCACAAACATTCCTATCAACCTTGAAGAGACTTACGGTAAAGGATTTACTATATTAAGTAAACAAGGTTTTGATATTAAACATGAACATGACATTCATCAGCTTTTTGAACAACAACCAACTAAAGCAAACACAATAGGCCTTGGATATCATGATCCTTCTCATCCTGATAGACATCCTCTTCAACCTAGGAGACTTTGGGATGTTGGTATAGTAATCTTGGATGCTCCTCCTAACTTAAAAATTTTCCTTCCACATGAACAACCATTAGCTCCTTCTAATGACAAGGATGTTAGGATCCCTATGGGTCCTCTTCCTTCTTCTACACATGAACAAGGAGAATCTAGCAAGCCAAAATGACCTTATAGACTCAAAAAGATTAAGATTCCTACACATCCTCCACATGAATGTGAACAGAGACTTCAACTCCTTTTAAACAAAGGTATTATACTTTTACCACCTATGAATAGGTTGGTTATTCATCTAGAATACTCTAACATACAATTTTGAAAATATCATAGCATCCTTGGACACCACCTGAAGAATGTCAGAAATTGAAGGACATACTAGATAAGTATCACTTCACTGATATCGAATGTTTCCCCATCATACCTTAAAGCATCCACATCCCATCCTCATGCCATAGTTGTATAATTCTCTATTCTTACTATTGCATGATTCTTTCACATCACCCACCTTAGCTCATTCTTGCCTTTACACTTTGTGGAAGGCAAGACATTGTTAGCCTTGTCCTTGTAATGCACTTGTCTTTGTCTCTTAACTATGTTATTCCTTTTCTATTTATCTCTTTAAGATTGAGAAACAAATAACTTAGATAATGGTTGACTTATATTTGCATTACTTGTTACTTTTTATTTTTATGTGCATATCATGTTCCCCCATATTGTGTGTTTGATGTTCTCTCTCTTTGGACACTTCTTCTATTCATACCTTTATTCTTCTATTCGTGGTAAATTTTCTTTTTCTCTTTTTGTCTTGTGTTCCCCTTTTGGGGATGACACAAAGCATAAAGACACCCTAAGTATTTTCCATGTTGACCCAAAAGATCCTTGTCTTTTTCTCTTTTTGTTTTGTGTTCTCCTTTTGGAGATGACACAAAGTGTAGAGATGCCCTATGTCTCTTCCATGTTGACCCACAAGGTCCTTGTCATTTTCCTTTTTTTTGTGTTTTCCTTTTGGGGATGATGCAAGGCATTGAGATCAAAATTTCTCCTTCATGTTGACCCAAAAGCTTTTTCATTTTCTTTTTCCTTTTTCCTTTTTCATTTTTTTTCGCTTGTGTTCTCCTTTTGGGGACAATGCAAAGCATTGAGACCACAATGTCTCTTCCATGTTGACCCAAAACAGATTTTTGTTTTCATTTATTTTTACTCTCTTTGTGTCATTCTTCTCATTCTATGTATTTGTGGAATGATGATATTTCTGACCTCTTTCATATAAAAATATTAAAGCAATGAACATACTGACCCCAAATCCATAGATCCCTTATGTGTTTTGTGTATTTTCCTTTCTGGGGGAAACTCCCTTTCTTTATTTTTCATTTTCCTTGACATGACACAACCTAACTTTGAAACATATGACTTGGCATAGGGCTTTCCAAGTTGGCTCTCATGTCTTGTTGTCTTGTTGCTTTTTCTTTTCTTCTCTACTTTAAAGTAATTTCTCACAGAACCATGTGTAGCAATTCCTTTAAAGTGGGGGGCATACATTACCATCAATTCATCTGCATTCTTGGTTCTTAGTGTAGCCTTGTCATTTGTGTGATGCGTTCATCACTTTGTGGATGACATTAGGTGTGATGTCCTTCATAAGTGTGATCTATCTCAACATATTGCATTCCTCTTGGTGGCCTGATGCGACACACTGCATCCCCTAAGTTGTGAATATACTATTATTTGATTGGTCCTCTCTTGGAGACATTAGAAATAATGTTCCCTAAGTGACTGACCTTGCATAAAATGAACAAGACTCCTTTGAACATCTCTTCACATTTTACATTTTACATTTTGCATTTCTTTTTCCCACCTTGCATAACACAACTTTCATGCCTATGGTACCTTTTGTCTTTTTGTTCATAAACATTCCTTTTACTTTGCGGCACCTTGTTAAAGTTATCAAACGGGTATAAATTTGGCATGGTTGAATGGGAATCCCACCTATTGGCATGACTTTTCCCCATAGCCACCTTTGTGTTTTGTGAGTGTATACCAACTAGCATATGTATCTTACTTTTTGGGCTTTCTCACCCTGCGGAAAAATAGTTTTGTGGCCCCATAGTGAGTATACAATTGGCCCTTATCACCCCATAGATACCCTAAAGTTCCATGGCCCTTGAGTGAGTACACATTCTCTTTTTCAAAAAATCAACTTAGATCTGTTTTCAAGACTAGTTGGATTGATTATCGAAGCTTCATTCAATTCTTTTCAACACTGGTGTGTTCCTTTGTTCTTATGCTTAGTTTTCCATAGGATCTTCATCCTGAGGGCTTGATCATCTCTCTTGATTGTTGTCATTCCATCTTGCTAATGTAAGTGCAATTGAACCCTCCCCTCGATGTTCATGGCTACTTTAGTGTGAGTTTGAAGCAATTTCATCCTCTCACTGAAGTGGGAGCTAAATGTGTCATAGAAAAATAGCCCCTTGTCATTTTCATGGCCTTATAGGTCTTGTTTCATGGTGTTGTAACTATGTTACTTTGATTTTATGTTGTATCATAGCTTGAACATGCTTATTTAGGTATTAAAACTCAAAGAACGACATCTTGTGAAGGTGTTCTGAAGTTTTGTAAGACATTTCTACTTTCTTCTAGACTCTATTTAATTTAATTCACCTAAAAACCACCTTTTCACACATCAACAAGCCCTATTTTGAAGTGTTGTAAAGCCTTGTAACAAGCTTTCATGCTCTTCTAGGCATGTTTTCACTATTTACACCCTTCTCATGCTTTATTTTGTCTCTTTATGCCCTCATATGGCTTAATTAAGTGTATATTTGAATGTTATCTCAACAAATAACATTAAACACAACATTTTTCTGGACACATTTTTTTAGGTCATAGGTGGGACACATTCGACATGGGTGGCGAATGAGTCCCCCTTGGCCCCAAATTCAAAATATTTCAAAATTCCTTTCAAGATTTTATTCAAAATCACTTAATGGCAGCCTGTGATGAGGTATGAATGGATACTAAAGAACAAGAATTGTATGAATAGGTGATTTTTACCTCATTTTAACCCCCATTTATCAAGTTCACTTATCCACCTATTCACTTAAGCATTCAAGTATTTTACATCAACAATTCAAGCACTATTGAAGGATTTTGAAGCAGCCACTGACATTACTTCAGACTTGCATCATCAAGAGTTAAGTGATTTGATACAACTTGAATGTTATTAGTTTATCTTTATTTTTCATTTCATTATCTTTTGAAGGGTTTAATTACCAAAAGTGGGGTTTGACCAAGGAAAACCCCTATTCACTAACCCCTAATCATTTTTCCCCTTTTGCTTGTTTGTTTCCAGCCCTTTGTTTGCATATTTGATAGGTTATTAGGTCTTGAAGAGTGATTTTCAAGTCAAATAGGCGCTTCAAGTCAACTTAAGTCAAAATCAAGCTTGGAGAGAGTTATTTGTCTATTTTCTACATATTTGACTTCGGGAACCCGACAAGCAGACATTCTCAGATCTAATGTTGCAGAGTTGTCTCCCAATTTTTCAAGAATTTGGGGGAGGAATAATTCACCACCTATGGTGAATGAGTCCCGCCTTAGGACTAGAACCTTGAATTTTGTCAGATTTTAGATCCTAACAGACAAATACTAGCTCTCGACAGTTTTTCACCAGTAGGTGGACTGATTTGCCACCCTGGACGAATGAGTCCCACTGTGAAAAATGAGTAAAATTCACCAACATCTAGAACACTCCAGAAAGCTTACATTTCACCTAGGTGCACTTTGTTTCATCCCATCTCTTTATGTTCTATATAATTTCTTCATTTATATAGTTATTTGCATTTCACACCATGTTTTCAAACAACTCATAAATTTTAGTTTTGCATTCTTTTCCGTTCACCTAGATTAGTCAATTGCATTTATTTAACTTCATTTACATCACATCACAACACACACATCCTAATTTGAGTGATTTATAAGCATTTTTGGCCCTATCTCTCTCCTTTTAGGTGAAAAACCCTAGAAGTGCAAGAGTAGTCCATAGGGTCCCAAAAATCTATGTTTCATTATCTATTTGAAAAAGTAAAAAATTATTTCAATATAATTTTTAATAAATTGTCACTATAATTTAGTTGCTAATAAAATGTTGAAAAATAAAGTTACATGAGATATCAATCATTATATAGTAAATTTAATTATATTTCCTTCATTTTTTTTGTGTATTTATGACTTTAAACTTTAGTGCATGGATATATGTTTTAAATTTTTGATAAATATATTTTAAAGTAAATATAAAATTATGTGCATATTAAAACATAAATATTTCCATTTGATGTCAACTTTCATATTAATTATTTATCTAAAATAGAAAAAAGAATATACCATCTTGATATATATTCTTTTATCTAGTGCATCATATTTTTTCATTTTTTAAAATAATTTTTTATATTTTTTCTCCATGTGGTAATCAACCTAATATTTGTGTGGCGATAACATACTTTTAGTAAAACTAAAAAATAAAATATAAATAATAATTAAAATATTAAGGTTTTTTTTTTTTAGAATTACACTTATGGATATACAAAAGGGTACTTTTATATTTAAAAAATGTTATTTACATGAGTAGGAATTGTTGAAACATCATGTTTTTCAAATAATTTTATCTTTTTGGTATATTAACCTCAAATTTGTGCTACATATGCATTTAACAAACAATTTTAATTGGAAAAGTTGTGGGCATAACTAACTTAGCTAGAATAAATCTTACTAGATCATATGTTTGACGAAAATTAAATTTTAGTTAGAAATACTTAAATTCATTTATGTTGATAAGTTGGCCAAAACTATGGAAAAACTGTATACTTTTACCCTAGAAGCAACATCATCAATTCCTCTTATTTCTATTCTAATCTTCTCTTCTTGCATAATGGCCATGAGGGTTCAACCTTGCATTGGATTCCTCATTCTTGACATCCTTCTTGGCACCTTTAGTGAACCCATTCCATGGATCCTTCAAGTGCACTTTGATACCATATGAGGCAATAAATCTCAATGTTTGATTTGATATTCATTAATTGTATTTATATAAGGAGAATTCATATATACTAAGGATGCAGTTGTAATAAGTACAATAACCAAATCAATCGCCAATCACCCTTGCTCATAGTGTAATATGTTATGTTCCACGCTAACAAATATCAAGATGTAATAATAAAAGAACAATAGGATGGATATAGAATAAAAAAAAAAAAAAAATCTCCAACAAATTAAAACTTTAAGAATGATTCCAAAATATTAACTCAAAATGATCATATTGAAACATTGAAAAATAGGGTTTTATCAAAATCAATGAACAAGATGATAAACCACTATTTTTCTTTAGGGACATTTCACTCAATTATGAGGGCTAAAATGCATAAATAACCAAAACAAAAAAAATCCTAACTATTATAGCAATAATAAGGGAGCAGTAGATTTGTTCAACAAATTCTTGATATCAATGTCACACTCCATTCTTAGGGAATAGCAGCATGGAAAATGTTGATGTCTTCACGAGAAATTCAAAATGAAAATTCAGTGTATTGTCCCCATAGGGGTGGTGCTAAAGTGGGTTCCTTTTAATGTATGGCAATTAGATTTTAGTTATTAGAGTTTGTTTATAGTTATAAATATAAAGTTTGGTTGTTGTCATGGGTTTTTGTAATTGATCATCATGATCAGGGTATATTTGACAAAATCAGTATTGGCATTGTATAAAGGGTTTGTTAAAAGAACAAAGGGATTGGGGCCTATAGGTAGTGATAAGGTTTTAGTTTCCTTTTTTTGAGCTACAACTGGAGGTTTTCTTTCTTGTTCTTTCTCTGGTATGCTCTTTAGAACTAGATTTTGTATTAATTTTTTATATATAATATTATATATATATAGTGGCTTGCCACTTCACAAAAAAGCAAGGGGATCTTTGGAAAGTTGAAATAATGTGTACCTTGTTGTTTTTAGGTCACTGAGGACTCATCCACCCCAAGTGGCAAATGGGTCCCTGTTAGGGTTTTTGAAAAATTGAATTATGGGTTTTACTCCTTGATGTATGTACTTCTAGCTCCTCAGTGCTCAACTCCCAAAAATCTAAAACAAATTTTGTAGGCTTATTTTTGTGTTCTTATAATATAGATGGCAACTTTGTAACTTGACAACTTTGAAATTTTTTATTGAATCTTGTTCTCCACTTGATCTTCATCCTAAATCCTACAAACACATATCAAGGGAGAGAAAAACTTTTTGATTGTCTGGGAATAGGGGTTTACCTTGGGGTATGTGCAGGATCATGATGGGTACTTCATAGGGTATGCTTAACGGCTGGAAACTTTTACCCCAAAATTGATGAAACAAAAGGAGGGTTTTTAAAGGGAGATTCTCATCTTTTCCATCAATATAGGTAATACTTCACTTTGAATTTAATAATAAATAATTATTATTCATTTTCTATTTGAATTATGACTAAGTCTGATTGATAGGCTGATTAGAAAAAAATCTACCTTTCAAACGGTATCACATTTTTTGAATCTAAGACATGTGTCACATTCTACACTTAAGCATACTATAGAGTTAAAAAAATAAGAATTGAATTTCATAGAGGTTTGACCAGGTTAAAGGGTGATTACGAATATATAGGTTTTATATTTTTAAAGGGATTTTGGCAGAATTCATAATTAATTATTTACTTGGAAAAAATTACAAAAGAATGCATCAGATCGAGACATGGAGTCCTCTACTTATATCTAAAAATATTATTAAAATTTGATCATTTTATTGTGGTTAAAGGTGGTGGAATAGGACACCTACTTCTTATTTTCACTGGGAGATTTAAAATTGCTACTACATTGAAATTTCAAATTTTCACCAAATAGATTTTTGGTTAACCCTGGTATTTAGAAACTAATATTCGTATTGCTATAGATTTTATTCTTACATGTTTTGAAGCCATGCCAGATAGCATTCGATTTTGCATTAGGGACCTGCTTCGTTTTCTGGTGCAAGGGGCCTGTTGTGGTAGTCTGCCATGCCCTTGGTCCAGAGACCCCATTTCAGTAGTGCAACCCCACTTGATGAAATAATAAAACATCAACTACATGAAACAGCAGGCACAATAGCCCACTTTGGATGATATCTTGAATGTAAATCAGCAATCTAACATGAAGTGGCCATGAAGAATGTCGATCTTGATCTTGAATTGGATGTGAAACAATGCTTGCAAATGGATCTTGAATGCTCCATCAACACACTAGCTCAACAACATGTTTGATTCACTATGCCTTTGACATGATGATATGATCTTGAATTTCTACAATTAAAGTTCAACAATATGCCTTTGAATTCCTTTGAAATACTCTTGAAAATGCTCTCTTGATCATAAGTTTGATATAATGATTGAATACTTGAAAGCTTAGATGAAACTATAGAAATTAACCTTATATTTATATTAAATCTAATGACTAACCTTGAAATTAAAATAATCTAAGCTGGCATTAGATATAGGATTGAAAATCATTAAAATCCCACCACAAATAAATTCAAAAAGGGGCTTCCTCAGCAAGGAGGACCCATTTTCTCAAAGTGGCGAATGGGTCCTAGAAAAATTTTCTAGGACCAAGCTTAGGGAGATGAAATAAATATGCCAAAAAAAAGGGGTGTCCTACATTAGGAGGACCCATTCGCCCAAAGTGGAAAATGGGTCCTAACACAATTTTTTAGTATTGTAACTTTGCTAGTGTAAATGTTATGCAAATATCATTAATGGGTGTCATGATAGATCCTTGAAAAATGTAATTAGTGAGGTTGAGATTTAAATTAAAGGGGCCAATTAAGCTCAATTAACCATAATTAATTAATAAAGCCCTAGATTAGTGTGAAAGTGTAATAAAACACTTTACAACACCCTAAATAAGGCACAATTAAGTCTATTTTATTAAAAAGGGCCATAGACTCAATGTGAATGTGTAAAACATATTACAACACTAAATCAAGGCAACCTTAGTTTCATTTGTCATTAATTATTTCCAAATGTAGGAAAAAGGGATACTTTTTCTATTAATACATTTTTTCCCCACTTTAGTGAGAGTTTTCCCTATGAAAAACTCACACAAAAGTAGGAATTCAAAACAATTAAGTATGCAACAATAACAAAAATACATAGTCATACCCTATCAAAGACAAAGAAAAACAAAGAAAAACAAAGGATCAAGCACAACTATTCCAACACAATGTGGAACATGGTTGTTTGTCCATAATATGTGTGCTCACTCTAGGGTAGTAGAACCTCAAATCATCCACTATGTGAGTTATCCCAATGAGGTGGAAAATGAAAGAATCATATTATCCTCCCATACCATACCAAAGTTATCCTCCTAAAAAATTCGATAAGGCAACACAATGCTATGCTTTTAAATGTTATGTCTATAAGTTTTTGTTAAATGGGATTTTTCTTTGTTTGTGTAAGGTCTTCTTCTTAGGGAACATTGTGCCTAATGTCTCCAAGAGAGGAAAAGTTGAAGAGTATTTGATCACCACTTATGGGATGCATCTCATTTCACATCATGCCACCAAGTGAAATCATATGCTTAGAAATATCACACTCTTGAAGGACATCAAACCGAATGAAACCACCAAGAAAAGGACACATCACAAGAAAAAATAAAATCAAGCCATGAAATATGTCGAAAGATGTCATCAATGTATTCCCCCACTTTAAAGTTGTTGCTAACACCATTATTGTGAGCAACTGCTTTAAAGTAGCCAATGTTTTCTCGTAATACATGAGAGCTTTCCTCAAAAAACCCTATGCCAAGTCATATGTTTCCAAAATAAAGCTACATCATGAAAAAGGAGGGAGGGGTTTCCCCCAAAAATACATAAGGGATCTATGGATTCAGGGTCAGTATGACTTTGCTACAATGTCGTTAAAGATCTTGAAACTATCATCATTCCCCAAATACTCATAGAACTAGAAGAATGACACAAAAAGAGCGAAAAGAAAGAAAAAGCCTTCGAGTCAACATGGAAGAGACCTAAATGTCTCAATGCCTTGCATCATCCCCAAAAGGGAAAAAAAAGACAAATGGAAAAGATAAAGGAAATCTTTTTGGTTAACATGGAAGAGACCTAAATGTCTCAATGCCTTGCATCATTCCCCAAAAGGAAAACACAAGACAAAGATAAAGATAAAATGCTTATGACATAGAGAAAAAAGTAGGTACATTTAGAGAAATGCATGAAAAGAGATAAATACATCAAATGAAACATCAAGGGGATCACATTACACACACATGCAATCACATAAAAGAAAATGAAAAAGAAAAAGACTAGTAAGGAAAATGTGAGTCAACCTAGAGCAAGTCTTCTGCATCCCAATCTCAATTTGAATAAATGGAAGGTAGAAAACTAGCCAAAGGGACAACAACACTTACCAAAAATAGGATAAGGCTAACTAACCCATGCCCCCACTAAGTTCAAGACAAGGATGAGTTGAGATAGGTGACAAGAATGAGCTCCTTGCAATAAAGAGAATGATTTTCAATGAGTTTATAACATGTAATAGTGGGAATTTTTAAGACCCTGCAACTATTACATGGCAAGGAGCATAATATATGCTTTAAGTGACTGTCTTTATGATATTAAAATTTTAAAATGCTTTTTTTAAAGCACGAAATTCATTAGTACTATGTCCAAAAATTCTATGATATCTACAATGAGATGTGTTTGTATTCGTAGGATTTGGATGTTGCTTTTCTCTTATGGGTGGTAATGTAATAAGTCCTTGGCTTAGAAGTATGCGTAAAATTCTTTCAGATTTAGATGGTGGACAAGGGAATTGTAATTTCTTTAGTTTGTAATTCCTTTGTTGCTTGCTAGATTCACCAACTTCTCTAGGTGGATATAGACGAGGAGGACTCGAAATGATCATCTTTTTTGCTCAGTATCGATTGTTCTTTAGGAAGGAAACTTATTTTGGGAGGATCTTAATATCCTATCCATTTTTCTTGTTCAATAGGAATTTTCTCTAAAATTTTATGAACTTCATGCTCATTAGTTATGTCACATCCTTGGTTAGTTGAAATCTTAAAGACTTGGTAATAAGTCTCTTTAAGGTTGATAGGAGTGTTGGTCACTTTGTTAACATAAGATGAAAGATTATACACTTGACTAGAGGAACTAGGTTCACTCATGGTTGGAAGCTTAGGCTTAGTTTGTGACTAAATTTTAGGATGTAAAAGACCAAACATCTCAAGTTGTGTTGGTTGTTTCATGGAAGGATAGAAGGATTCATTATTCTCAAGATTTTTTAGGTAATCATTTATGAATTCGTTCATGCTCACATCATCTTCTCCAATGATGTCAACTTCATGAGGACACTCATTAGGAGTTGTGTGAGCATTGGTAGGTTCAATTGCATTAGGGTGATTTCCAAAAACACAACTTGAAACATCAACCAAAGAGAATAAGGATTTCCACACATTGCTAAAACACCCATTTTGAAAATTTTAGACAAACAAAGTAATTTGTTGATTACACAGTGCAATAGAGTGAAAATGAATGTTGTAAATACAATTTTGAATTTTGACAATGTGCTAAATGAAGCAAATTAAGCTAGATTTAATGAATTTAATGAAACACAAAATTAGAAATCTGAAGTAGAAATGTCACAGCAGCAAACAAAAGCCTAAAACAAATATTTCAAATTCCAAAAAATTTAGATCAACACCTGATCAGGGACTCATTTTCCCCAAGTGGCGAATGGGTCCTAGATGAAGATTTTAAAATATTTTTTACTTATTTTTAAGTGTTTTTCAATGAGTTAGAGATGCCATAAAATATAGTTCAGATTTGATCGGGGACTCATTTGCCCCAAGTGGTGAATGGGTCCTAGATTAGGTTTTTTAAAAACTTTTTTTGATTGATTTTTAAGCTTTTTTCAATGTTTTACAGTTTTAGGTCTGTAATAGTAACTTTCAGTTTCATATTTTTGCAAATGTACTATGAAATGCAATTTAAAAAGGTAATGAAATTATGAATTTATAGACCTAATTTTAAATGCAATTTCTTTTTTATTTTCCAATGCAAATTTGTGAGATCTAAATGATATGCAAAATGAATGATTTGTTTTTGTATTTTTTAGATTTAAAGAATGCAAAACCATGCAATTCTAAAACCAGGTAGATGAGATGCAAGTTTGAATACAAAGTACGAAATCCTAAATGAGATCTATTTCAATGTGAATGACTGCAAGATCTAACCTAGGATGCAAGGAAAGACTCCAAAATAAGAAAACTATAATGTTCAATAAGTTGGGTTCACCAAAATGAAACATTGAGAAATGGGGAGTTTTTCAAAATGAATGAATAAGATGATAGACCATTATTTTTTTTTAGGAATGTTTCACTCAATTATGAGAGATAAAATGTATAAATAACAATCAGAAATTAATCCTAAGTGTTATAGCAACAATAAGGAAAGTTTTGGAAGGCTGAAACAATGTGGACCTTGTTGAAAACTTGTTTTTTTTAGGTCACTAAGGACTCATTCGCCCCAAGTGGTGAATGGGTCCCTATTAGGGTTTCTAAAAACTGAATTCTTGGTTTTGTTCCTTGATGTCTACACTTCCAACTCCTCAGTGCTCATCTCCCAAAAATATAAAATAAATATTGTAGCCTTATTTTTGTGTTCTTGCAATATGGATGACAATTTCGCAACTTGGCAACTTTAATAATTTTTCTTCAATCTTTTTCTCCACTTGATCTTCAACCTAAATCCGACAAACACACATCAAGGGAGAGAAAAAATTGTTCATTGCTAGGGAATAGGGGTTTACCTTGGTCAAACCCCATTTAATTAATTAAACCTTATGATGAAATAATTAAACATGAACATGAAACATGAAACATGACACAATAATGCCCTGGATGATTTCTTGGAATGTAAATCAGCAATTTAACATGAAGTGGCCATGAAGAATGTAGAACTTGATCTTGAATTGGATGTGAAACAATGCTTGCAAATTGATCTTGAATGCTACATCAACATACTATCTCAACAACATGCTTGATGCACTATGCCTTTGACATGATGATATGATCTTTAATTGTTGCAATAAAAATTCAACAATATTCCTTTGAATGCCTTTGAAATGCTCTTGAAAATTCTCTCTTGATCATAATTTTGATATAATGATTGAATATTTGAAAGCTTAGATGAAACTATGTGAATTAACCTTATATTTATATAAGGATTAACCCTGAAATTAAAATAATCCAAGTCAACAACAAATATAGGATTGAAAATCATTAAAATACTACCACAAATAAATTCTAAATGGGTTACCTAAGCAAGGAGGACCCATTCACCCAAAGTGACGAATGGGTCGTAGCATAATTTTCTAGGACAAATCTTTGGGGAGGTGAAATGACATTAAAACCCCATCTCAAATATACCAAAAAAAGGGGTGTCCTAAGTTAGGAGGACCCATTCACTAGGTCCTAACACGATTTTTTGGGACTCCAACTTTTCCAATGCAAATTTTATGCAATATCATTAATGGGTGTTGAGATAGATCCTTGAAAAATGCAATTAATAAGACCGAGATTTGAATTAAAAGGACCAATTAACCCCAATTAACCCCAATTAATTAATAAAGCCCTAGATTACTATAAAAGTGTAATAAAACACTTTGCAACACCCTAAATAAGGCACAATTAAGTTTATTCTATTAAAAATGGCCCTAGACTCAATTTGAATGTGTAAAACGCATTACAACACTAAATCAAAGCAACCTTAGGTTCATTTGTTGTTAATTATTTCCAAATGCAGGAAAAATGGATACCTTTTCTGTTAATAGACATATTATGTTGTATTATCGGTTCAAGATATAATAGGCTCAAGACATCATCCACCATTATTTGCAAGTCCTTATGTTACTAGTGAAGTGCTAGTGTTTTATTTTGAGAAATATTTTGTGTTTTAAGTGGTTGAACCTATGTGTCAAATCAGCTTATTATATGTAAAATTTGGATGGTTGGATTGGTTTGGTAATTTGATTAA
>VDFB02299429.1:0-42789 GCA_007258455.2 Sequoia sempervirens
AAGTATCCCTCTAGTAGTTGTATTTCCCCTTTGCTAGGATGCAATCAAAAACCCATTTATAAAAAATCTAAAAAAGATGGCTAAATTCCCATTTTTCTTCAAAAGGGTTCTTTTGGGGTTTCGGGTCCCGAATGGACATTTGGACTACATCCAAATGTTCAAGTCCATTCTCGATTCTTTATTATTCTTTTGCTTGAAAATATCCTTTTGGGGTTTCAATTCCCCAATGGAAATTTGGACCAAGTCCAAATGTCCAAGTTCATTCCCTATTTCCTATTCTTCTTTTTCTTCAAAAAGGTCATTTCAACGTTTTGGGTCCTGAATTCAAGTACACTTTTGATTCCTCATTCTTATTTTCCTTCAAAAATATCATTTTGAGGAATCGGGTCTTAAATGAACATTTGGATCAATTTCAAATGTTCATTTTCTTCCTTATTCCTCATTCCTGACACCTTTGGTCCCGTCATAACTTTGAGTCCTAATCAGACATTTGGATAAAGTCCAAATTTTTGTTCTCTTCCCAATTCCATGTTCTTGTCATGGTCCCATCAAAACTTTGGGTCCTGATCAAACATTTGGATGAAGTCAAAATATCCATTTTCATTCCTACTTCCTAGTTCCTCTTTTCAATCCCATTACAACTTTGGATCTCAAAAAGAAATTGGACCAAGGTCCAAATGTCGAGATCCATTTTTTATTCTTGCTCTTGTCGCCTTCTCCCATCATAACATTGGATCTCAAAGGGACATTTGGACAAAGTCCAAATGTCCATATCCATTCCTGATTCCCATCCTTGATTCTTCTTTACTTTCATCGAGTCTTCAGGTATCGAAGGAATTTTTAGACCAAAGTTCCAAATGTCCAGATCCTTTTTTGATTCCTTGTTCCCATCACCTTTGGTCATGTTGGAGTTTCAGACCCCATGAGGACTTCTAGACAAATCTACTAGATTTTTCAGATTGTCACCATTAATGTTGCAGTGACTTCCCCAAATACTAGATCTAGTTTTTGAGATGACAAGAATTTTTTTAAATTTATATTTTCAACAACCCTAACTAGAAAAGGTTGCACCTATGCTTCATTTATTGTTTGTAGACTAATTTCTCCAAGGGGCCATACTCAGTTGTGATACTTGCTACAAATTTTATGGGGATTTTTGTTTCTTTTCCATGAATTCATTAATGTGCAGGCATGGCTATGGTGTTAGGTCCATTATGGTGGTATTTAAGCTTAGGATTGGATGGACACATGTTTGTACCTAATTTTTAATAGTTTTGGCTAGGGTTTCGTATCTAGTCGCATGCCCTTTCTTTCTCCTATGATTTGTAGATCAATATAAGTCACTTTTATGCTCATTTTAATGGTTCTTCCCTAGTTTCTCTTATAGATGCATGTATGTTATACATTTTTTGTAGCTATAACACTGGCCTATACCTCTTTATCAATAAAATTTGTATCTTATCTTCTCTCACTTTGAATTTGTTGTACAATTATTTTTGCCTCCATTTTTGAATGAATAATTCTCTGTTTCCTAAGATTTAATTTTGTGTTAAATATGGTAATAAAAGCTAACCATGGAGAATTTTTTCCCTCTTAGTGTATGTTAATCCCTGATCTTCATATAACTTCCTAGGAACTAGCATAACAAAGAGTTGTGTAAACTTATCTAGTAGTTTTGTTGATATTTTCTACAATCACAAGTAAGAAGAAACATTGTTAACTTTGGTGCATCACCATATTTATAATTTTTAGAATCCTTCTCTTCCTTTTCCTTTGTGAGCTAGTAGAAATGGACTAGTGATAGGATTTCATGTGTTGGGTTAGACCAACATATTTGCACCTAGTTTAGAAAAGGAAGTCATCCTTCTCTACATATCTAACCTCAACTACAAGGTCCCACATCTTGAGGTTATTTATATTTTGTCATTAGAGTGTTGAGCCTATGTTTATCAAGGTACAATTTCATGCGACAATTTTTTTTTGGAATGCGCAATGGGACCTTTTGATGGAGTTTTTCAACCTGTTGAGAATACTGGTGTGTTTCTCAATAATTTCAATTATTAGACAATCATTCAAAGCACCTATTGAATCTACATCATTTTTAGTGACTCTACTAGTATGTACCCAATTCTTCTAGTTCAATTTGACCTATGTTCTTGTTTTAAAATAATTGAAAAAACAATTAGCTCTCGCTATGCTTTGGCATGTCAAGATATTATGAACATATGTTCACTCCTCCATTTTATTAAAATTCAAATTTTACACCTCCCTACCAATAATATCAAGTTGGAAATGCTACAATTTTTGCTTCATAGAGCTCTAGTGTAGTAGGTTATCAATATTTTTCAAATTCTAGCATCCCACCCACTCTTGATTAGCCTTTTTGCAAGCCTACACATTCCTATTAGCAACCCCAAGAGGATCATTATTTTCCCAATCAACATTCTTATCCTCCTACTCAGCCACAGAACATGAAGGACTTGGAACAATTGAAGAGTATAAAATATATGCTGTTAAAATTCCAAGAACAAATAGAGGTCATTGGTAAGGAGTAGGAGTATTTTCCATAATAGGAAAATCTTGACCATCAAACTCATGTTCACTAGCAAGATATGTAAGCTCGGTGGAGATATGAGCAATAAATGGAGGTCCAAAGAAGGTAGCATTAAGAATGTATTGCAAAGCAGTTCTTGCTAAGGAGGAGAAGATGAAAATATTGCTTGCTCAAGAATAGAGGAAAAAAATTATTGTCCCTTACATTTTGGACAAGCCTATAAAGGAGGAGGTACATGTAAGTTCAAATTTCCAAGTTTCAAGCAAGATAGGCCTCTTGAACATTCCAAAAAGTCTCCTAGGTTCAATGTTCCAATTTTTAGAGTTGGTCTTCCATTACAAGAACTTGTTCTTGTGCAATATCAATCTATAGTTCCTCATTAACAACCTCTTTCAAAAGCCCAACAAGCTTTTCAAAGGCTTCTTAATCATTTTTTTTGCCCTAATACCATTTCACTTTATAAAGGTGGACCTATTGTTTAGTAAGCTAGCTAGTTAAAATAACAAAAGAGGGAGATGTTCCATGCTAAGGAGGAGAAACCTACTATTTGTCAACTCTCATATGCTCAAAAAAATGAATTTTTTGACCTATCGCAAGAAAAAATTGATGATCAGCTATAGCAGAAAAATGCTCAGAAAGTGGGGAACTGTTGATGGGTTTTTTGGGCAAACATTCTCAACACAGGCAGTGCATAGGTGCACCACCTCTCTTGAAAGGAAATCTCCAACTGTAAGCGGCTAAAAATCTCCCCAAGGTCTCTTGGGTGTCAGGTCATGAAACACAGGGTGGACTTACGTAGCTGGATACGAGGTAGATCTTCAAATCCAAAGTTTCTAAGATGGAGGTCGAATTTCACTTTGTTGTAGGTTTGGACAGCGGTCCAAAAATTCAATGTTCCTTCAAGTTTGGCTTTACAATGTGCAATGAACCTTGGTATAGGCCATTTCTAAAAAAAAAGGAAAAGAGCAGGGAAGATGGAAACTTCCTGGATCTACAACTAACTATAAACATTAATCATGGAATTCTTGCAATGGACAGCTTCTTGGAAATAATATTTCACTTAACCAGAAATCTCACAGTCTCATGGAATTTGTGCTATCTTCTAAGGTCTGCAAATATTTCACCTTTCATTCACCATATGCATGCATGAACAAAGATGAAAGTGTGGGGAAGCTTTGAATTTAAGTCCAAACTAACTTTACATAGCCATCTACTAGCAGTAAACAGCAAAAAGTATGGACTAAGAAGGCATCTACACAGTAGGAATTTTCACAACTACAGAATAGCATTTCTAAAATCTATCAAAGAAAGAATACAGCTAACTAAAACAGCAATATAAATCTAAGTGAAGCATCTAACAATGGAGATTGAACCATGAAACATGTGAAGAAATTAGAAAATGCACCAAGTCAATGTATTTTCATTAAAATTTTAGCAACATGTCTTTACAACAACTCAATTCTCTTTGCAAATGAGAGGAGACCCCTATTTATAGTGCCCAAAAAGTTAAATGAATGGCCAAGATTAATTCTCATTGTGTGGAAAAGATTCATTACAAAATAGGGTTTCACCAACCCCCAATATATTACAATTTAAAATTACATTTTGTCTCCTTCCCTATTTTGTCCTCTAGTGACGGCACTGTAGCATTTTTTCTTTAGCCGATTGCTCTTTTGTTGTACCTATTCTTTTGGGAGCTCCTCATTGATAGTAGGGATGTCTTCCTACTTCTTTGAAGCTGTATATTCCATGAATTTGAGCATGACTGGATGAAGCTTGTCTACCTCAATGATTTCGTATCGCAGCATTCGGTAGCTCCATTCTTTCGCATTATCTTCAAGCTTTTTCCAGTCCTCATCATATTTCACGCCCTAATTTCTTAACAGCTCTAATTGATCGAAGGCATGGGCAGAAAAACTCATGAACTCCACTGTTAGTTCACCAAGCATCCCATCCTCCATCTTCTTTTGAAAGTAAGGTTTTACCTTTTTCAAATCCATCTGTACTGCGGGCATGTCATACTCCGTCATCAGCTTGAGATAACGAGCGCATTCCGCCCTAATTTCCTTAACCCATTCAATGTTTAGATCCACCTTACTCATTATCTACGCTAGCCTTTCTTTCATGTTTTCAAAATCCCACCTCCACACATCCATCAGCCAGTGATCGTCCCTTTTGAATGCAAGTTCCTTTTCCCATGCAGCCTTTGGTAACTAGAGGATGGCCTCGATTAATGGAAATGTGGAGTCGTATGTTGCAGGGAAGTCGGTGCAGAGCTTCCTCGTACTTTCAAAAGATTGTTGCAGATACAAGAACTTGTTAGATGTTCGAACAACCCAGCTAATTCCCATGTTCCCAACGTATAAGACCTATTAGAACCAGCTCTTTGTAGTCTTGTCCAAGTTCTTTATTCTCTCCAACTTGTCAATTTGTTCTTTGGATAGCAATTGGGGTGGAGCCACAGATGTGGTGGGCCGGTCATCAATTAAGGACCACTGTTGGATGTAATCCGTCAAGGCGGCCACCTATGCTTTGAGCTCATCCTTCAAAATCTTGTCTTGTTTTATCAGGTGCAGCACCATAGCCACTAATTCCTTAAGATGCCCCACTTTCTACTCTCTGCTAGCAGTTCCTAAATCAAGGGTAGAGATGTTGTAGCTTACACCAGCCTAGCCTACCATAGGCATTGCTATCTGCACAGCTCAAGACCCAAAAGCATCAATTGTTACCTTGGATCTGATCTTAGGCTTCTTCTCTTTTCTAGTTATGATTTGCACTCGGGCTAAGATAGCTTCTAGCCTCGCTCTTGGGTCCTTCAGTGTGGGGGTTTTCTTTTCAAGTTGTCTCTCTAGCCACTCATGCACAGTAGACTTTTCCTTAGGTGATTTATGATCACCCTCACCCTCCTTGGCCAAAACCTCTATTTCCTTATCCTCAGGGGCCCTTTCTTCCATTTTAGCAACATCTCCTTCCTCTTCGTCGGAGTCCTCAATGAGCACAAGGCTCTTTATGGGAGGCTTGGTAGGCAATTTTTGTCGGGGACTTTCTTCTTTCTCTATTTCCTCCCCCTTCTTTTCCTCAGTTTGCTCAACCTCGTGCACATGCTCCTTGAGTTGCTCAATTTTGAGGCTCTTGACAGCTTGAGCCTCACCCTTAGGTTTATCTTCTCTTGGATTGTCCTCTTGTTGTTGTCCTTCTTCTCCAAGAGGCAACCTTTATGACTCTTCTTCTGTACCCTTTGGCTGTTGGGCCATCTCTTCCTCAAGATCATCGTCAAAGGCCTGCATAATTACCCTACCACCGACATCTACCTCCTCATCCCCGCTCTCAGAAGAGCATGTTCCTTCTTCCTCGTAGACCACCCTGTCGATTGTGCAGTGTTCATACTCTGAGTGCTCATGATATTCATCGGTTTCCTCCTCAAATGACTTCAAGGCTTCTTGCTCCCATCTCTCCCATTCCTCGAAAATCAACATGGTGGTCCTGCTGGAGGCTGTTAAGGTTTAGCAGTAGCAAGGACCTATGCTAGGGCTGCTTGAAGAGTGGGGTCCATAAGGATCTAGGAGAGCTCGGAGGGGAGACTCTGCATATGCTTTGAGAAGGCCTTAGATAGGGCAAAAATGGGTATTGGTGCCGCTATAGTAGCTAATGGGAGCGATGTGGTAGGTGACATTGCAGCGAAGGAAGGAGGAGTAGTTATGGCAAGGAAGAATCAATTACTATTACAGGCTCGGTTGGAGGTGAAGGGGCAAGATGGACAGAGATGTCCACCGCTAGCGGGGATGTCGCGACCATGGCTAGGGAGGTAGATGATGGGGTAGTCGACATAGGGAGAGCCAAAATCAATTTTAATTGGTTTGCACCTTTTGCTTCTTCCTCTTGGATTACAGACTACTCTCTGGTGCCCCCTGTTTGCTTAAGTCTTTTGGAAGGTGAGCCTCTTGTGTCCTTCCTTATGTAAACCTTGGGATCCGAAGACTGCTCCATCTCTATTTCCTTCCTCTTCCAAGCTCTGGTGATTAGAGGGGACTTGGATATCCCGCCCATCGGAGTTGTGGTAGTAGCCTCCTCCATAGCACTTGGCTCACTTTTGAGCCCTTCATATGTCAAGATCACCCCCTGTTGTTTCAATCGGGCTACCTGTCCATCAACCCACTCCTTGGTATGGACCAAGATTGGCTTGGTTATAATATCGAGGTCATCGACCTCCTGTTCATCCCAGTCTATTGTTGGTATCTGCAAGTTGGCGACTGCGGGGTATCTGGGGTCCATTACGGTGCTTTTTTCCTCCTTAATGTAATCAGGTATGGGAAATGGTTGCACCCTTCTTATGAAGCACGCAGTCATCCACATATAGTTCCTAGCTCGCACCTCTTTGTCATCCTAACAATTTTCCCAGAAGTCTTCGACATTGTGTAAATGGGCATACTTCGGCCCAAACGCCTTCCTTACATGCCTGTACAGGTCCCTCCGTGGGCAAGGAGTGTGTAATTGGAAGTGGTACTCCACTAGCTCCTTTTCTAAATTCCTAGTGCACTGGGAAGTTTGCAATTTGTACATGCCCTGACCAAGGGTCAAGGGATAGGAGATTCCTGCCAAGTGTTTGCCACTGAAGACTGACTATATGTGCTGGAGCTATCCGGAAAGTTCCAATAGGATGATCCAGTCATTGGGGTATCGGGGAAGCTTATTCGGTCTTTCTGTGAAGCACTAGGCACGAATGTATGTGAACTTTGGATATTGAATAAAAAGGAAGGCATACTGCTTAAAAAATGCCCGCGCACTGAGAGAGACTCTTCTCTCAAAATCCCCTCCAAGCAGGCAGATGATGTGACCAATGAAGGCGTCATTTGCCCTACAATACTCCTTGAAATTTTGGTACTAAAGTTGGGGGTACCTATCATAGACCTTCAATTTTTGACCTTACTCTTCATCGGGTGTCACAAACAACCCGTTGTACTACCTCTGGTCTGCCAAGGAGTAGACGAGATACGAGGTCATGTAGAACTTTGAACTTTTCTTGACATTGATGAATTGCTCATGGAAGAAGTCACTTATTATGCCTCCCCAGTAGAACACAGATTTTTTGGTGACGTCCTCATTCCCATGGAGGATCTATTCAATGAAGTACACCATCCACTCCTGAAAGAAGGCAGTAATAGGAAGACCCATTACCCTACTTAGCATAGTGACTAAGTCATGGTAATCTTCATGAAAATCACTGCGGAAGAGTTCGTGAGGAACCTTCGCAACACTGCCTCATTTCTCTTTGAGCCAATGCTGATTTATCAACTTCGTGTAGCCATTCGAGTTGTCATCCCATGCTGCTTTGCACTCTTCTATAGTAGGCGTCTCCATCTTGACGAAGGTAGGAATGTGGAAGGTCCTCCTAATGCCTTCAGCTGATATATCTGCTAGGATATTACCATCCTTGTAGATGATGGTACTTGTCTTAGTTTTATATGCTTGCCGACAAGCCATGAGTAGCTCAGGGGCAATGAGAGAAGGGGGGAAGATCGCAGCTTTTGTGATTCCACTTTGCCTGATCAGCCTTGCGTTCTTGGTTGTCGGGTTGATTCTGACCCTTTCTGTAAACTCATCAATATCAACTTGACCAATATTGGTGTCTGTTATTTCTTTCCAGTCTATGGTGATTTTTTATCATAGAGGTTAACCCTAGAACTGGAACTTCATCTGGTCCTTGTCCTCTTTTCCGCAGAGAGTTTTGCCTGATTTCTTTCCTTTGTCTTTTTCCGCGGCTACCCCCAAGGGTCCTACAGTTGATTCCATATATCCTGCGAGTAAAGACATAGTCAGTGCAACTGATCATGAAAGCTTTGACTTTAGTTGAAATCCCATAGACAAAATTAACTTTAGACATTTTATAATTCATAAAATCATACATTTTCTTCTAGATGATATTAGTCTTTTAATTGAGGGCTTTTGGACAATCCGGGCCTGGAGGCCCAGACTTCCCTTGCAGGAATGTTGTCTTGGAAGGGCAATCGGGGTAGAGCGATCTGGGAGATTTCTCCCGACTGAATTTTGATGGTTCAAAAGGCTTGTAGCGAAGAGGGCCAAAGTTGAGCACATGGGTCGAGATCAGATTTCAAATTTGAGGTCATTTGAATCGATTTAGGAGCATCCGAAGGTACAAGGCCGGAAAGTCGTCTGGGGTTGGCTGTTTGAAATGACTAGGAAAAAATGGAGTTTCAAGGATGGAACTCCGGGATCTGGGACCCGGGTGATCCAAGGGCGGCAAGCAATTTTGATTTTAAAGTGTTCGAGCCTTCGGAGTCGGGAAGTTGTCATGCTTTCATCATTCCTAACAGCGATTGTTGGGCGGAAGTCCAGAGGGGGTGGACCAAACCTGGCATCAGGGTTGGACGTCAGATTTTCATTTTGAGTTTCCACAGCGAGCAGGGAGGCGGAGCCCAGAGCTCAGAACAGTGGGTGTGATTTTCTCTTTCAGAACGGCGGAGATGGGATGGAGTCCCAGACGGCGAAGCCCGATGTGGTCGAGGACGCTGAAATCTAACGATTTGGAACTTTTGCGGCAAAAGGTTGGTCGGGACCTGGGAGGCATAGAGTCAGCGCAAATTTTCCATTCAAAATGGTGAAGCTCCCACAAAAGTCTGCAGATGGAATTCCGCGAATAGGGACCCGACGAAGTGCCAGAAGGTAGGCTTATGCTTTGGAACTAACGGAAAAAGGAGGCTCGGGGTCTCGATCTCGAGTGGACATGTCAACTCCGTCGTTCGAGAATAGTGAAAACCCCACAGAGTTCCAGACACGGAAGTCCGTGGATCAGGACCCAGGTGCCTGGAGGGCGGCCGGTAATTTTTAAAGCCCGACAACAATTTTCCAGGCGGGCTCCAAGGATCGGGCGGATAGGGTTCGTTCGTTGTTTGAGAACGGCGGGAGCTAGGCAGAATCCCAGACTTAGAAGTCTGGGAGCGCAGGCCTGGGAGTTCAAAATGGAGGTTGATTCTCAGAGATTCAATTTCAAGTCTGATAGCGAACGGATGACGAAAGTCCGAGGAGCCGGGCCCAAGAGAGGGAGCGGCCAGTTGAAATGGATGTTTAAATTTTAGTACTTTTTCTGGCGACAGAGAAGCCTGGGCCCGGTCGATGCGAATGCCCTGAGCGAAGAATATCCACACTCGGGCTAAGTTCTAGATCGGTCTTGAGGGCACCTTGGATGTTTTTCGAAGGTTCCAAAACATAGGTCTTTTGTGATTTATTAAACATTATAAACTAAATGTGTTTTTACCCATGTTGTTCATCGATTTAGGCTTTAAATATCATGAAAAACTCTCAGGAATGCAAACGGAACACCTACCTAGGAAACCCGATGCGGTGAGGCATGAAATCGACTAATGGTCGACAAGTGATGGCGGCAGGTACGAGGGCGATGATCGATGAAGACAGTGATCCTCTCTGGCAAGCTCTTTGATCCCTCTCTGCAAACCTCACAAGTGAGAATGATAGGTTGGGCAAGATATTTATACTCCCACCGCCATTACTGGTCTCATTTAATGCCCGTACAGAGGATAGTTGGGTTGGTGAATTCAAATTCATGGACCGCGGTGGGAGGTTTGAGGTTCGGGTTCTGGAAAGACACGTGATGACGGTCATTTGAAACTCGTTCTGCGCACCGACGACTGAGGGGATCTTCGGGCCCAGAGGTTAGAAATCTGAGGCAAGTTCGTCGTTTTGAAAATTTAGCTCAAAAACCACCAGTGGCGAAGAGGAACTCAGGGCCCAAAGGGCGGAGTTCCATCAGAGGTTAGCGTCGGGAATAGCAAAGTCCTCACAAAATTTTGGGAGTGGAAGTCTGAAGGGTCGAGTCCGAAGGGGGCGAAAGTAGCCGAATTTTTTTTGCAATTTTCACCGAACAGAAAATAGAGATCTGGGACTTGGGGCCCAGGAAGGCGGAAGCCTTCCACCATTTAGGATGATGGATACGAAGGGGAAACCTGGCTAGGAAAACCTAGCAGGGTGGGCCCAGTAAGCCCCAAGGCCAGTGGTAGAGGCAACTGCCAAGGAGACCCCACAAGGCACCAGAACTTGACAAAATTGAAAGGGAGAAACACGGTCAACTCAAAATGAAACTTTGGAGGTGCACTGACCACTTGGGACACTAAAATGGAGCACGCAAAATGAGGCAGAGATAAAAATGACCTAGCAAGACAAAAGAAAAAGAGGGTCCATGTTCTGAATGGGGTGTGTCTACTGAGGGCACAACAAATGGCGACTCCGCTGGGAAACGCTCCCAAGCATTCTAAGGATAAGTATTCATCCAGGACCCAAAATCTCTGGTTTCGTAGACCAGGAGTGGACTTCCAAAGGTGAACTGGGAGACCAGGATCTTTAATTGGGTAAGTCTACAGGATATCTCAGAAGTGTGTGTAGTGAATTCATTCCTTTCTGTGGGACGGTGACCAGTGGCTACCAATCCAACCGAGCAAGCTACATAAACTTTCCAACACCAAAAGTAACCTAGACATTGCTCTACTGCTAGTCAAGCATCCATAACCCCGACGGAGTTGACGTTGTGATCCCACGGACATTGCTCTACTTTCGACCGAGCGTCCATAGCCCCAGTAGAGTTATCCTTACACCCATGCGGTCGCTTAGTTTTCAAAATTCCTTCTCTTTTTTTTATACTTCTTTCAATGCACCTTTTCTCATTTATCTTTTGCTCAACCGAGTAAGTAATGAAGCCTACCATGGGTTTGGGACCACAGTGGTTACTGGAGTAGACTTAAGATTTTTCACTCACTAGGGTTTCATAGCAACCATGGTACAGTCCTTTAGAAATGATTATTATGTGTTTTGTGCGAGATCTGAGATGTGTGTTAAGAGATCCAACCAAGGGTCAAGTTCTAAGGCAGAGTTCAAATGAGGAAATCATTCCTAAAAAGCTTTCAGAGACCAATAGTCGGGAATGAATGCTTAGCCAAAGAACACCAAGGACGGATAGCAAAGTGAACCGTCTGTCAAGCGAGCACAGCCACCGTAATGGGATGGAGAACACCCTTTCCAAAACAAAATAGCTGAGAAACAAGCAAAAAGAATGACGCAAAATAGCAAGACGCAAGAAAACTAAAAAGGTGACCTACTCTAACCTATATACAAATATTTACAAGGAAGAGCTTGAGAGAGCTCAGGCTTGGAAGTAATGCTTCAGGTGTTGCCCGTTGACTGGAAATGGGACATATTCACCAATTAGGGACTTTAGGCGGAAAACGTTGTCTCCCAAAATTTTAGCTATTTGAAAAGGGCCAAGCCAAAACTTGTCGAATTTGTTGTGTCCCCCTTTCTTTTCATGGGTCTTGTCCCAATATAGGACCAAATCTGCAATTCTAAAGGCCTTGATTTTGGCTCGGCGGTTGAACCATCTCTTAACCACGCCCTAATATTTGGTAAAATTTTCTATTGCACAGTCTCGGACGCCTTCTAAATGCAAGAGCTCAACTAACTGAGCTTCTCTATGATCTCCCCCTCATAAAATTCATTGATAAACTAGAGAGTGGGAATCTTCAGATGGATAGGAAATATGGGCTCTAGGCCATAAACGAGATGGAATGGGGAATCACCAAGGGAAGCCTTGTGGCGCATGCAGTCTGCCCAAAGGGTGAAACAGAGTTGGGTATGTCAGTCCTTCGGATTCCTATCTAGCAATTTCTTGATCATGGTAATCACGTTCTTATTCATGGACTCAGCGAGGCCATTGCCTTGTGGGTAGTAATTAGATGAAAACTTAAGGGCGATCTCGTAGTCGAATGCCCAACTAGAAAATTTTACTAAAGTAAATGCAAGTCCATTGTCACACACCAAAGCATAAGGACAACCAAATCAATTTAAAATGAAACTTTCCAAAAAATTAGTAACTACCTCAGTTGTGCATTGTTTACATACAATTGCTTTTTTCCATCTAGTGCAGTAATCAATAGCGGTAAGAATGTACCTGTGTCCCACGGATGATGGAGGGCTTACCGGACTAATGAAATCGAGGCCCCATTGCACGAACTGCCTTACCTCCAATACAAGCTAGAGCAGAACAGCAACATTCTTCTCCTTAGTAGTGGTTATCTGACATGTGTGACATGAGCGAACATGAAAATGATCATCTTTAAAGACAGTTGGACAATAATATCTCACTCTCAATATTTAATGTGCAGTGGAAGGACCAGATCCATGGCCAGTGCCAAATTTTTCATGAAACTCTTTTAAGACTCAGTCTGCTTCTTCTTTGCCAAGGCATCTTAAGTAGATGCCTTCATGATTCTTCTTGTATAGGATGGACCCTTGTACCATGTAACCTTTACTTTTCAATCTGAGAGCACGCTTTTGGACTCCCTGCAGGTGCGGCAAACACTTGTGGTTCAACAAATAATAGACGACATTCTCGTACCATTCTCCTGGGAAAACATCCTCAAGCTGGTACTACTGCATAGTGAGTTCGGGTCCAGCCTCTACTGCAGCTTCAGCAATTGTGGGGGTAAGTACCTGTCCTCTCACCAACTTCATTGGTTGGATTTCCATATCATACTCTTGGAGCAGAGTGACCCATTTAGCTCTTCGTTCGCCTAGTTTATTTTGCATAAGCAATGTTTTTACTACTGGGTTGGGGACAATGGCAAACACTTTATTGCGTAGGATATAATGTTGAAAGTTCTTCACCCCTCTGATGAGGGCATATGCTTGTTTTTCTACATTGTGGTAACATAATTCAGCTTCCTTCAGGGGAGCATTCATGAAGGTAATCGGGTGCTCATTTCCTTAATCATATTTCTGAGTCAAAATGCTAGCACAAGAATTCTCTGAAGTGAATGAGTAGATATAGAATGGCTTTAGATAATCTGGGCTAACTAGTACAGGGGCCTTAGCAATGGCCCATTTAATTTCTTCAAAAGCTTGTTTGGCTTCAGGAGTCCATTCAACTCTGGCATCTTGTTTTAACATAGCATTGAGGGGCTTAACAATCTCCGCGAAACCCATGATGAATTTCCTGACAAAGTTGATCTTTCTTAAGGATTTTAATTCTTTCTTCCTATCTAGGGGTGGGATTTTCAGCAAGGACTAGATACATTCATGGTCTATGGAGATTCCCTACTCTGAAATGATGTGTCTGAACAATCTACCTTCAGTCACGAAAAAAATACACTTCTTGGGGTTAAGGGAGACTCCAAACTCCCTGCACCTCTGAAACACTTTGCATAGGTCAGAAACGTGATCACTCCACCTCTTAGAAAACACAGTTAAATCATCCATGTAGATGATTATGCACTTTCCAATCAGATCTTTGAAGGCGACATCCATGGCATGTTGGAAAGTGGCGCCAGGGTTGATGAGCCCAAAAGGAATCCTCCTGTAAGTGAACATCCCCCACTTAGTGGTGAACATTGTTTTATGATGGTCTTCATACTATACCATTACCTGGTTGTACCCAGAGTACCCATCGAGGAAAGACATCATTTGGGAGTCATTGACTATCTGCAGCACCTCATCCAATGAAGGCACTAGATAGTTGTCCTTCTCTGAAGCTCGGTTCAAATTGCGGAAGTCTACACACAATCTAATCTCCCCATTCTTTTTCTGACCGGGACCAAGTTGGCCACCCATGTAGAATGCCTGACCAGGAAGATAATCCTTGCCGAAAGCAATTTTTGCACCTCTTTGTAAATGATAGGCTCCAACAAGGTGTTAATAGGATGTTTTCGTTGACGGAATAGCCTCACTTCGGTCTTGAGAGGGATAGTGTGCGTGATGATGGAGGTATCATAACTCTTTAAATCCTCATAACTCCATGCGACCACATTAGGATACTTCTGCAAAGCACCAATGATTCCCTTCTTTTCCTCAAGCATGCACACTTTTCCAATAAAAACATTCTTGATCTCCTCGACTATCCCGAGGTTGTGAGCATCGCACTGGTTGCTTATGGTTTCTTTCTTCATTTGCTGATTCTAATCTTTGATCTTGTCCAAATCAAATATTTGTTCTAGTTGAACCATGCCCCTAGGAATCGTATTGGTTTTTAGGTTAATAACCCCCTCTATATCCAACTCGGCCTCTGCTGGATCAACTTCATCAATTATTTGGGTGGCGAAGACATTAGAACTTGTGATGAATTCAAGGATATGTTTGTCGTCGTTGAAGACCTGAAAGTGAGTTACATTATCTGGGATAGATGGCATGGATGTCAACTCAACAGTAAATTTCTTAAGCCCAGACAAGGAGAGGGGTTGCAAAGTGTTGGCTGCTTGAGCCAAGGCATCAGTTGTATGATTTTGAGCACAAGGGATCAATTGTATATTAAATGCATCTAAACTTTCTAAGAGATCCCAAACCCTATGCCTATAGTTTGCAAGTCTTCTATCACAGCAGGAATATAATTTTCTAACTTGTTTAACCACGAGCTCAAAATCCCCAAAAACTTGCAGCATTTTGATATTTTTCTTCAAGGCCATGAGAAGGCCATGGATTAACGCCTCATATTCTGCTACGTTATTAGTGCAATAAAATTACAATCTATGGGTGGCAAGAAAGGTCTTACCCATTGGGCTGATGAGTTCGAACCTGGCACTAGCTCCTTGTTTTGACTTGGATCCATCAAATTGAAGCATCCAAAATTTAGAAAGTTTTTTGACTTCGGGCCCAACTAAGCTCTTACTTCCTTTTGGTTGGGTGGTTACTTCCATAATTTTAGGTGAATCCTTTAGCTGAGTGCGTTGATCAGTAGGTGGTTCTATTAGCACCTCATTTGGCATTTCCTTCTGAGGGACAGCTAATTTTTTAACATGCTTTACTGTTGTTTGACATAAGCAGCAATCAAATTCAGAATGGGCGGCATTGTGAATCCTACACCAATTTGGTAGCAATAGATCCTAGAAATTCATTTGGGCGCCCAAGCTGAGTTGGTCCCTAGCGCACTCTTCGATGAATTCCTGGAAACCACTGAGTAGACCCCAGTTGTTGTCTTCACCGGCTTTATCATCTGATTCTACTAGCATTTTTGTACTTGAAAGTACCTGAGTAAAGCTAGTTGGAGGGCTACATTGCACTAAGAGCACTTTCGTGGCATACTCTTCATGAGGTTCGAACTCGTCTTGGCAAGCCAAGGGACAATAATTTCCCAATTTTGTCTTAACAAACAGCACCTCATTTAGGTTGTTGTACTTCGTGATCATATATTTCATATGGAGCTCGTGATCTACACGGATTTGATTTGGCAGCCCTTTCCATGGCAGCAACATGTGAGAATGGTCGGTGGCAGCATATCCATTCATTTTTTTGGTGAATTCTCTCCCCGGGATGATCCCATATGCATCAGGAATGTCAACCACTTGAATATCAATAACTTGTTGTATCCTTGGGTCTACAGCAATTTGCATCAGCATTCGATTCATTTCACCCACAATGTTGATCTTTGTTTTGTCCAACTGGGTCACTTTCCTTCTTGAAGGCGTGGGAGTAATTCCAAGATCCTTACATACTATCAGGGGCATGACATTGGAAGACGCTCTTGAATCGAGCAAGCAGTTATGCAAGTTTTTCCCAAATATCTGAATGGTGGTAAGGAAAGGGGGAGTTTCCAGTCTTCCTTGGAAGATTCCTGTAGGTGTGTCTATGTGAGCAACTTGACCCTTGTTCTTATCACCAACTTTATCCCTGGTTTGCCTAAATAGCTGGTCCTTGGAAATCTGCCTATTACTCTACTCTGGTTCCTCTTCTGGTTGCTTACCTATAGATTGATTTAAGGGAACGTACTTTTTCCCGGTATTATCCTGTATCACAAGTTCTTGCCTAGGCTCTTCAAAGGTGACTCTCTTAGTTGATGTTTCCTGCATTGTGCTAGAGGATGGGGTCCCATTGAGGACCCTAAAGAAGGCGTGCCTTACGGTAGGGACTTTGTGTAGTTCAAAGGCAGACAAACTAATTTTTACCTTTTTGAACTCTTCTACCACGTATTCACCTATTTGCTTAATTTCTGAACCAAAGGCTTGACCTATTGCAGAGCTAGGAGGTTGGACCTTTCTTTGACTAGACTGATTTTGGGGTTGGCCTTGAGGCTGATTTTGTGCCTGATTGAGAGGCTCATCCTTGTCGAGATATTGGGTGGGTATATGGGGAAGCCCAGGATTATTGTTGGCATTAGGGTCAGGCGAGGTGGTAAAATTATTTGGAGGAGTGGAGGTTGTAAAGGGTCCACCAACCTGCCTATTTCTAAGGAAGTAGGAAGTGGATCTTTGATGAAACATATGAATTTCATCTACGTACGGTTCTTCCTCATCTACTGGGCCATTATCTACTTAATCGAAAAGCTGAGCCAAATTTTGTTCGTTACTTACCTCTTGCACTTCTTCGCTTTTAACGGGGTAGGCTCAACTTTGGGTTGATTATGGTCGCCTTGCGGGAACGATGTCTGGTTGACCACGAGATAGGAGGATTCATAAGGCTCGGACGGAATGATGTCTCTCCAACCGGTACTATCAGTAGCATTTTGGACCTCAATTTGGAAAATTTCTATAGCGGTCTGGAATTCAGGGCAATCCAATTTGGAATGTCTGTTGGTTTTGTGAATTCAGCACCATCCAGACAAGGTTGCCTCGATGAGGTACACCCCACTGGCTATTCTCTCATTGTTGTTTGGCTGATCAAGAGGGGTAGGGATGCATCCATTATTGGGCTTTGTATTCTACATGCGGTTTTTCCTCTAAGAAGGTCTCCTTTCAGAATTTTGATTCAGATTTTGTCCCCTATCATAATTCTGCCCAGAGGAGGTACTTGCTTCTCAGTTGTCCCTAATGTCCATATTGTCTCAGTTATTCTGATTAAGATTGGCCTAGAAGTTATGCTGGGATGCCTATAACTGATTATTCTGATTTTTTAAGTGTGTCATCTCTGTGGATATTTTCTTTATCATCTCTATCAGTTCTTTTAATTTATCTTTCTTCGTAGTGCTGCTTGGCTGTGGCGCCAAATTTTGGAGAAAGATGGGAGGGGTCACTGGTTGATTCTGATGAGCTGGAGGAAATTCTGACCCCGGTAGGTACAATGGCACCTGGGGCTGCTGAGAATACACTTGCTATTGTTGGGCAGCCTGAGGATAGTTGTGTTGTAGTTGAGGCTGCAAATAGGAAGGCACGGAAGGTGCATAATTTAGTGATTGTCCCGGGTGTGGAACGATGGGAAACTGAGGTATGTGGTTTATAAGAGGGGTCTGATGAGTGAATGTCTGATTAAGCCCTTGAATCAGCATTGGGTGAGCTACTGGTCCCAAAGAGGGCAGTGGGCCAAAGATATTTTGCCCCAAATTTGCACTGGTAATAACATCCTCTATATAGGTCATCACTAACGAGGCAAGTGGCAGATGCATCCTTTTTACTAGGGCTGATGTGAGGTTGTCTAACGCCGCATAATAGACTGAGAGGGTCGCGGCATCATTATGGAGGTATGGGTCCTAGAGCCTTGTGAAGGCACGATGAAAACGGTCATTAAAGGATCCAATGGGTTCGCTAACCTCCCTCCTGATGAACATAAACTGCCTATATAACTCTGAGGGGTTGATTGGGATCTTATATTTTTGTAGGAAAGCATTCTTCATTAGGTTCCATGAGGTAATGGATCCCCTTAGTAGATTGATGTACCAATAGAAGGCTTCTTCACCCAACGAGTGTGGAAAAAGGCAGCATGCAACATCCTCATGATCAACCTGCATTTCGGTAATTGTTCTCTCGAATATTTTGATATGTTCTTCAGCTATTCTTTGTGGGTCACGAGGATTGAATTTCAAACAAAATCCTTCTAAGTTCTTGGGAATATCATGGTAAGCGACGAAGTGTATCGGCGAAGGATTTTGTGCCAACCAAGCCATGGCGGGAGGCGAAGGTGATACTTGTTGTTGAGGGACAGCAACCTAGGATTGTACCTACAATAGAATAGCAGTTTGGGACTGTACCTGAGCTGTGGCTATTTGGACTGTACCTTGGGCTGGAAGGGCCAGGAGAGAAGCAATTCCCTGGCTGCCAGAGATGGAAGGTGAAAATGCAATTCCGGATGGTCGGGTGGAAGACGAATGCAATCCGAATGAGGGTGAATGTGGAAGGGAAGTGGGTGGAATGAAGGAAGAGGAAGAAGCAACATTGCTTCCCTTGGTTCACTTTTCCCTTGTACGAGGCTACAACTCTTGGAGTTCTCCCTTATTTGGTGTCGACGATAAAACTCTTTGAAATCTTTCAAGGGAGAACGACCTGATTCGATCCAGCTTTACAAGGCCCTCCTTCTATCACTAGTTCTGTTATGGGTCTTTTGGGCACACTTTCTCAACACAAGCAGTACGTAGGCGCACCACCTCTCTTGAAAGGAAATCTCCAACTACAAGCGGCTAAAAATCTCCCCAAGGTCTCTCGGGTGTCAGGTCATGACTTGCATGGAACTCCTTAGTTGATTTTGATATGATTTTATTGGTAATCATAGGGTGGACTTACGTAGTTGCATACAAGGTAGATCTTTAAATCCAAAGTTTCTAAGATGGAGGTCGAATTTCACTTTGCTGTAGGTTTGGGCAGCGGTCCAAAACTTTGATGTTTCTTCAAGTTTGGCTTTACAATGTGCAATGAACCTTGGTATAGGCCATTTCTAAAATAAAATAAAAAAGAGCAGGGAAGATGGAAAGTTCTTGGATATGCAACTAACTGTAAACAGTAATCATAGAGTTCCTGCAATGGACATCTTCCTGGAAATTATATTTCACTTAACCAGAAATCTCACAGTCTCATGGAATTTGTGCTATCTTCTAAGGTCTGCAAATATTTCACCTTTCATTCACCATATGCATGCATGAACAAAGATTAAAGTGTGGGGAAGCTTTGAATTTAAGAATAGACTAACTTTAAACAGCCATCTACCAGCAGCAAATAGCAAAAAGTATGGACTAAGAAGGCATCTACATAGCAAGAATTTTCACAACTACAGAACAGCATTTCTAAAATCTATCAAAGAAAGAATACAGCTAACTAGAACAGCAATATAAATCTAAGTGAAACATCTAACAATGGAGATTGAACCATGAAACATGTGAAGAAATTAGAAAATGCACTAAGTCAATGTATTTTCATTAAAATTTTAGCAACATGTCTTTACAACAACTCAATACTCTTTGCAAATGAGAGGAGACCCCTATTTATAGTGCCCAAAAAGTTAAATGAATGGCCAAGAATAATTCTCATTGTGTGGCCAAGATTCATTATAAAATAGGGTTTCACCAACCCCCAATATATTACAATTTAAAATTACATTTTGTCTCCTTCCTTATTTTGTCCTCTAGTGATGGCACTGTAGCATTTTGTCTTTAGCCGATTACTCTTTTGTTGTACCTATTCTTTTGGGAGCTCCTCATTGATAGTAGGGTTTTCTTCTTTCTTCTTTGAAGCTGTATATTCCATGAATTTTAGAATGACTGGCTGGAGCTTGTCTACCTCAATGATTTCGTATCACAGCATTTGGTAGCTCCATTCTTTCACATTATCTTCAAGCTTTTTCTAGTCCTCATCATATTTCATGCCCTGATTTCTTAACAGCTTTGATTGATCGAAGGCACAAGCAGCAAAACTCATGAACTCCACTGTTAGTTCACCGGAAATCCCATCCTCCATCTTCTTCTGAAAGTAAGGTTTTACCTTTTTTGGATCCATCTATACTGCGGGCATGTCATACTTCATCATCAGCTTGAGATAATGAGTGTATTCCACCCTAATTTCCTTAACCCATTCAATGTCTGGATCCACCTTACTCATTATCTACTCCAGCCTTTCTTTTTTGTTGTCAAAATCTTGCCTCCACACATCCATCAACCAGTAATCGTCCCTTTTGAATGCAAGTTCCTTTTCCCATGCAGCCTTTGGTAACTGGAGGATGGCCTCGATCTTTGGAAAGGTAGAGTCATATGTTGCAGGGAAGTCAGTGCAGAGCTTCCTCGTGCTTTCAAAAGATTGCTGCAGATTCAAGAACTTGTTGGCTATTCGAACAACCTAGCTAATTCCCATGTTCCCGACGTACAAGACCTGTCAGAACCAGCTCTTTGTAGTCTTTTCCAAGTTCTTTATTCTCTCCAACTTCTCAATTTGTTTTTTGGACAGTAGTTGGGGTGGAGCCGCGGATGTGGTGGGAAGGTCATCAATTGAGGACCACTGTTGGATGTAATATGTCAAGGCAGCCACCTGTGCTTTGAGCTCATCCTTCGAAATCTTGTCTTGTTTTATCAGGTGCACCACCATAGCCACTGATTCCTCAAGATGCCCCACTTTCTACTCCTTGCTAGCAGTTCCTAAATCAAGGGTAGAGATTTTGTAGCTTACACTAGCCTGGCCTACCATAGGCATTGCTATCTGCATAGCTCGAGACCCAGAAGCATCCATTGCTACCTTACATCTAATTTTAGGCTTCTTCTCTTTTCTAGTTGTGATTTTCGCTTGGGCTAAGATAGCTTCCAGCCTCGCTCTTGGGCCCTTCGGCATAGGGGTTTTCTTTTCAAGCTGTCTCTAGCCACTCAAGCACAGCAGACTTTTCCTTAGGTGATTTATGATCACCCTCTCCCTCCTTGGCCAAGACCTCTATTTCCTTATCCATAGGGGCCCTTTCTTCCATTTTAGTAGCATCTCCTTCCTCTTCATCAGAGTCCTGGATGAATATAAGGCACTTGATGGGAGGCTTGGTAGGCAATTGTTGTCAGGGACTTTCTTCTTTCTCTATTTCCTCCCCCTTATTTTCCTCAGTTTGCTCAACCTTGTGCACTTCCTCCTTGGGCTGCTCAATTTCGAGGCTCTTGATAGCTTGATCCTCACCCTCAGGTTTATGACCCTACCACCGGCATCTTCCTCCTCATCCCTGCTCTTGGAAGAGCCTGTTCCTTTTCCTCGTAGGCCACCCTATCGATTATGCGGTGTTCATACTCTGGGTGGTCGTGATATTCGTTGGCTTCCTCCTCAAATGACTTCAAGGCTTCTTGCTCCTTTCTCTCCCATTCCTCAGAAATCAACATGGTGGCCTCCATCACTAGTGGTCCTGTCGGAGGCTACGAAGGTTTAGTGGTAGCGAGGACCTACACTAGGGTTGCTTGAAGAGTGGGGTCCATAAGGATCTGGAAGAGCTCAAAGGGGAGACTCTGCATATGCTTCGAGAAGGCCTCAAGCAGGGTGGAAACAGGTATTGGTGTCGCTATAGTAGCTAATGGGAGTGATGTGGTAGGTGACATTGTAATGGAGGATAGAGGAGTAGTTACGGCAGAGGAAGAATCAATTACTATTAGAGGCTCGATCAGAGGTGAAGGGGCAAGATGGACAGAGATGTCTACCGCCGGCGGGGATGTTGCGACCATGGCTAGGGAGGTAGATGATGGGGCAGTCAAAACATGGAGAGCCAAATGTGGTTTTAATTGGTCTGCACCTTTTGCTTCTTCCTCTTGGATTACAGACTACTCTGTGGTGCCCCTATTTGCTTAAGCCTTTTGGAAGGTGAGCCTCCTGTGTCCTTCCTTATGTAAACCTTGGGATCCGGAGACTGCTCCATCTCCATTTCCTTCCTCTTCCTAGCTCTGGTGATCAGAGGGGACTTGGATGTCCCACTCATCGAAGTTGTGGCAGCAGCCTCCTCCATGGCACTTAGATCGCTTTTGAGCCCTTCATATCTCAAGATCACCCCCTACTATTTCAGTCGGGCTACTTGTCCATCAACCCACTCCTTGGTATGGGCCAAGATCAGCTTGGTTATAATATCGAGGTCATCAACCTCCTATTCATCCCAGTCTATTGTTGGTATCGATAAGTTGGCGACTACGGGGTATCTGGTGTCCATTACGGTGCTTTCGTCCTCCTCAACCTGATCAGGTATGGGAAATGGTTGTACCCTTCTTATGAAGCACGCATTCATCCACATATAGTGCCTAGCTCACACCTCTTTTTCGTCCTGACAATTTGCCTAGAAGTCTTCGACATTGTGTAAATGGGCATACTCCGGCCCTAATGCCTTCCTTACATGCATGTACGGGTCCATCCGTGGGCGAGGAGTGTGTAATTGGAAGTGGTACTCCACTAGCTGCTTTTCTAAATTCCCAATGCACTGGGAAGTTTGCAATTTGTACATGCCCTGACCAAGGGTCAAGGGATAGGAGATTCACGCCAAATGTTTGCCATAAAAGACTGACTGTATGTGCTGGAGCTGTCGGGAAAGTTCCAATAGGACGATCCAGTCATTGGGGTATCGGGGAAACTTATTCGGTCTTTCTGTGAAGCCCTGGGCGCGAATGTATGTGAACTTTGGATATTGAATAAAAAGGAAGGCATACTGCTTCAAAAACACCCGTGCACTGTGAGAGACTCTTCTCTCAAAATCCCCTCCAAGCAGTTGGATGATGTGACCAATGAAGGCATCATTTACCTTGCAATACTCCTTGAAATTTTGGTATTGGAGCTGGGGGTACCTGTCATAGACCTTCAATTTTTGACCTTGCTCTTCATCGGGTGCCACAAACAACCCGTTGTACTGCCTCTGGCCTGCCAAGGAGTAGATGAGATACGAGGTCATGTAGAACTTTGAACTTTTCTTGACATTGATGAACTACTCATGGAAGCAGTCACTTATTATGCCTCCCCAGTAGATCGTAGATTTTGTGGTGACGTCCTCATTCCCATGGAGGATCTGTTCAATGAAGTGCACCATCCACTCCTTAAAGAAGGCAGCAGTAGGAAGACCCATTACCCTGCTTAGCATAGTGACTAAGTCATGGTAATCTTCATGAAAATAACTGTGAAAGAGTTCGTGAGGAACCCTCGCAATGCTACCATGTTTCTCTTTGAGTCAGTGTTGTTTTATCAACTTCTTGCAGCCAGTCAGGTTGTCATCCCATGTTGCTTTACACTCTTCTATTGTAGGCATCTCCATCTCGACGAAGGTAGGAATGTGGAAGGTCCTCTTAATGCCTTCAGCTAACATATCTACTAGGATATTACCATCCTTTTCGACAATGGTCCTTATCTCGGTTTGATATGCCTGCTGACAAGCCATGACTAGCTCAGGGGCAATGAGAGATGGGGGGTAGCCCGTAGCTTTTGTGATTCTGCTTTTCCTGATCAGCCTTGCATTTTTGGTTGTCAGGTTGATTCTGACCTTTTCTATAAACTCATCAATATCAACTTGACCAATATTAGTGTCTGTTATTTCTTTCCAGTCTGTGGTGATTTTTTATCGTAGAGGTTCACCCTAGAACTAGAACTTCATCTGGTCCTTATCCTCTTTTTTTGCGGCTACCCCCAAGGGTCCTGCAGTTGATTCCATATATCCTGCGAGCAAAGACATAGTCAGTGCAACTGATCATGAAAGCTTTGACGTTAGTCGAAATCCCGTAGCCGAAATTAACTTTAGACATTTTATAATTCATAAAATCATACCTTTTCTTCCAAATGATATTAGTCTTTTAATTGAGGGCTTTTGGACAATCTAGGCCCGGAGGCCAGAACTTCCCTGGCAGGAATGTTGTCTTGGAAGGGAAATTGGGGTAGAGTGATCTGGGAGATTTCTCCCGACCAAATTTTGATGGTTCAAAAGGCTCATAGCAAAGAGGGCCAAAGTTGAGCACATGGGTCAAGATCAAATTTCAAATTTGAGGTCATTTGAATTGATTTAGGAGGATCCAGAGGTACAAGGCCGGAAAGTCATCTGGGGTTGGCTATTTGAAATGGCCAGGCAAAAAGGGAGTTCCGGGAACAGAACTTCGAGATCCGAGACCCGGGTGAACCAAGGGCAGTAGGAAATTTTGCAATTTTAAAGTGTTTGGGCCTTTGGAGCTAGGAAGCCGTCATGCTTTATCCGTTCTTAATGGCGATCATCGGGCGGATGTCCGGAGGGGGCAGCCCAGCAGACCGAACACGGCATCAGGGTTGGACATTAGATTTTCATTTTGAGTTTCCACGGCGAGCAGGAAGGCGAAGCCCAGAGCTCAGAACAATGAGCGCGATTTTCTCTTTCGGAATGGTAGAGATGGGACAGAGTCCCAGACGACGGAGCCTGGTGTGGTCGAGGATGCCGAAATCTGACGATTAGGAACTTCTGCGACAAAAGGTTGGTTGAGACCCAAGAGGCGGGGAGTCATCGCAGATTCGTCATTTGAAATGGTGAAGCTCCTGCGGAAGTCTACAGATGGAAGTCCTCGAATGGGGACCCGGTGAAGTGCCAAAAGGTAGGCTTGCACTTTGGAACTGATGGAAAAAGGAGGCTTGGGGTTCGGATCTCGGTTGGACGGGTCGACTCCACCATTCGGGAATGGCGAAAACACTGCAGAGTTCCGCAGATGGAAGTTCGCGGATTGGGACCCAAGTGCCTGGAGGGCGGCCGATAATTGTCAACGCCTGATGATGATTCGCCAAGCGGGCTCCGAGGATCAGGTGGATGGGGTTCATTCACCATTCGAGAAGGGCGGGAGCTGGGTGGAATCCTGGATGTGGAAGTTTGGGGGCACAGGCCTGGGAGTCAAAAATGGAGGTCAATTCTCAGAGATTCAGTTTCAAGTCCAGCGTCGAACGGACGATGGAAGTCCATGGAGCCGGGCCCGGGAGAGGGAGCGGTCGGTTGAAATGGATGTTTAAATTTTAGTAGTTTTTCTGACGATAGAGAATCCTGGGCCTGATCGATGCGAATGCCTTGAGCGAAGAACAACCGCATGCAGGCTAAGTTTTGGATCAGTCTTGAGGGCGCCTTGGATGTTTTTCGAAGGTTCCAGAACATGGGTTTTGTGTGCTTTATTAAACATTATAAACTAAATGTGTTTTTACCCATGTTCATCAATTTAGGCTTTAAAAATCATGAAAAAATATCAAGAGGGCAAATGGCACACCTACCTTAGAAACCCGATGCGGCGAGGCATGAAATCGACTAACAGTTGGCAAGTGACAACGACAGGTACGAGGGCGACGATCGACGAAGATAGTGATCCTCTCTGGCAAGCTCTTTGATCCCTCTCTGCAAACCTGACAAGAGAAAATGACAGGTTGGGCAAGATATTTATACTCCCACTGCCATTAATGGCCGCATTTAATGCCCATATGGAGGACAGTTGGGTTGGTGAATTCAAATTCACAGATGGCGACGAAAGGTCCAGGGTCCTGGTTTCAGAAAGATGTGTGATGGCAGTTGTTTGAAACTCATTTTTCTCACCAACGGCCGAGGGGATCTCGGGGCCCAGAGGTCAAAAATCCAAGGCAAGTTCGTCATTTTGAAAATTTAGCTCTAAAACCACCAGCGACGAAGAGGAACTAAGGACCTGGAGGGTGGAGTTGCGTCGGAGGTTAGCTGTCGAGAACGGCGAAGTCCTCACGGAATACCAAGAGTAGAAGTCTGGAGGGTCAGGTCTGAAGGGGGGAAAGTAGCCAAAAAAATTTTGCAATTTTCACCAGACAGAAAACAGGGATTCGGGACTTGGGGCCCAGGAAGGTGGAAGCCTTCCGCCATTCGGGACAGTGGACACGAAGGGGAAACCCAGCTAGGGAAACTCGGCGGGGTGGGCTCAACAGGCCCCAAGGCCGCTGATAGAGGCAAATTTCCAAGGAGACCCCGCAAGGCACTAGAACTTGACAAAATTGAAAGGGAGAAACACGGTCAACTCAAGATGAGACTTTGGAGGTAAGCTGACCACCTGGGACACTAAAACGGGGCATGCAAAACGAGGCGGCGACAAAAATGTCTCGGCAAGACAAAAGAAAAAGAGGGTCCCCGTTCTGAACAGGGCGTGTGTGCTGAGGGCACAACAGGAATGATAATAAAGGAGAAGAACCTATCCTCCCATTTGATGAGATCCCTTGTTTCATTAACAATAAGGAAGAGGGCTTACCCACACCTGTATCACCAAAATCCTTAGAACACCAAGATATAGCTTAAGGAGCTAGAGTGAAGGTGACTTCAATGATTTGGGGGAGAAAACATTATTATTTTTTGATGTAGTAAATGAAAGTCCCTAGTTTGTTAAATATTACAACTCCTTAGAGGGAGAGATCATAAATAATGATGTTGTGGTAATAGTGGACATGGTGGAAAAACTATGCTAAGAGCTTGATGTAGTTGTAGCCAATCACCGAGAAGAAGAAGAAATAAAGATAGAGAGACAACCAAAAAAAATTATTTCTTCATCTGAAGTATCTTACAATCTTGAGGTAGATGTTGATGAGATGTAAATCAATACATTTAATTATGATTTATGTTGGTTCTTTGTTATCCTTGAATGTGACAATGTTGAATATGAGATCTTCATTTAAGATGAAGATGTGACCTTTTACATTGGGGATAACATTCCTAATTTAGAATGTTTCACATGGGACCAACATACTAATAAATATATCATTAAGAAAAAACACATTTGTCAAGAGAGTAATGCTCTTGTTGCTCAACTTGATAGTATGCCAGAGCTTCAAATATTTTCATTTGAAGTACATGAGGAAGAGCTTCCTTGTGCAGATCAACAAGTGATCTTGGCATATTTTGAATCACCATGTGAGCTAGAAGCTTTCTCTTTTTTCAATTCATACCATGATGAGGTCAAAAATTATGACGATAGCTTAATCTTGTGTGAGGAGAGTTCCTTTTTCTCCACATGAGGTTTTCTCCTAGATTTTGACCTATTTTCATAAGGTTTCACCCTTGATGTTGTATGTTCACCTAAGGCACCATTTTTAGATGAATATGACTCTTACATTATATGGTTTCCTTATAATTATAAAGTTTAGAGTAAAATGATTCTTCACCATGCAGGTTGTGTGTGCAACTTTTTGCATATAGTCATATACTTTTAATGGTTGTAATTGGGTGAAGAATGAAACTATGGTATGAGGGGGATCAACTCCTTCAAAAGGTTTGTCTTTTACAGAGGTATATTTTCAAATTTTATATTTTGTAAAAATTCATGTACATATCAGTTGTTTCTTTTTCAAGAAGTGTTGCTACACACTCTACTTTCTCCTTAAGGGAATATATGATCTAAGTGTTTTTTTGCTCAAAGTGCAAACTTGTACATGTTGATTTTTATTTACTAAATAATTATAGTTGTTGCAAGTCCCCCTTATGACTCTATGCCCAATAGAATGATAAGGCCCCTAGATTCCATGATTAGCAAGCAATCATCGCACAAAATTTGCCAAAATATTGTCACTTTGTGCCACCCATTTTTATTCCCATCAATTATAACCAATTCAAGAAATTTTAATGGGTTTATCATGTTAATTATCCCTCTATTAGTTTTATTTCCCCTTTTCAAGGATATAATCCAAAACCCATTTGAAAAATATCAAAAAGATGGCTAAATTCCCCTTTTTCTTCAAAAGAGTATTTTCAAGGTTTCGGGTCCTGAACAAACATTTGAATGAAGTTAAAATTTCCAAGTTTGTTCCCAATTCCCCATTCTTAATTTTCTTCAAAAATGTCCTTTTAGTGTTTTAGGTCTCGAACAGACATTTGGACCAATTCCAAATTTCTAGGTTTATTCTTGATTCTCTTCATTCTCTTCAAAAACGTCCTTTTAGGATTTAGGTCTTGAATGAAAATTTAGACCAAGTCCAAATTTCCAATTATGTTACTAATTCCCCAATCTTCTTTTCCTTCAAAAAGGTTATTTTGGGGAATCGAGTCTCAAATGGATATTTGGATCGTCTAAATGTCTATTTTCTTCCTAATTTCCTGCTCCCATCACCTTTGGTCCCGTTAAAACTTTGGGTCTCGATAGGACATTTGGATAAAATCCAAATGTCTATTTTCTTCCCAATTACACATTCTAATCACCTTTGGTCATATCAGAACTTTGAATCTTGATCGAACATTTGGATGAAATCCAAATGTTTGTTTATGTTCTCGCTTCCTCTTTTTGGTCTCATCAAAACTTTGGATCCCAAAGGAGCATTTGGAAAAATATCCAAATGTTTGAATCTATTTTTGATTCCCACTCATGTTTCCTTCTCCCATCAGAACTTCAAATCCCAAAGAGACATTTGGACAAAGTCTAAATTTCCAGATCTATTCCCAATTCCTGCCCCCACTTCCACTTTAGTTCCATTGGGACTTCAAGTCTTGAAGGAATTTTTTGGACCAAAGTATCAAATTTCCATATCCTTTTTTGGTTCCCCATTCCCATTTCCTTTGGTATTATCAAAGTTTCAAACCCCGTGGGGACATTTGGAGAAATTTTCCATATTTTCAAGTTTTTTCCATTAATGTTGCAACAACTTCCCAAACTACTAAATCCAATTTTTGAGGCTACAGGAATATTTTTAAATTTAATTTTTCACCAACCCTTGTTGGAAAAGGTCTTTCCTATGCTTCATTTATTATTTGCAAGCTAGTTTTGCTAGAGGGTCATACCTGATTGTGATTTTTGATGCAAATTTTGTGGGAGTTTCTTTTTATTTTCCATGGATTCATTAATGTGGAGGCATGGTTATGGTGTTAGGGCCATTATGATAGTATTTCATCTTAGAAATGGATGGACACATATGTGCACCTAATTTCCAAGGATTTTGGCTAGGTTTTCATTCTTAGATGCATGCCCTACCTTTCTCCTATGACTTGCAGATGAATATAAGGCACTTTTGTGCTCATTGTAATGGTTCTTCCATGGTTTCTCTTGCAGATACATGTATGTTCTACATTTTTTGTAAATGTAGCACTATCCTATGCCTCTCTATCAATAAAATTGCTATCTCACCTTCTCTCACCTAAGATTAAATGTTGTGTTAAATTTTGTAATAGAATCTAACAGTGGATATTTTTTTCCCTCTTACTGTATGTTAATCCCTAACCTTTATGCAACTTCCTAGGAACTAGAATACCAAAGAGTTGTGTGAACTTATTTGGTAATTTTTTTGATATTATGTGTAATCACAGGTAGGAATAAATTTCTTTAACATTGGTGCATCAACATATTTCTAATTTTTAGCATCATTCTCTACCTTTTCCTCAATGAGCTAGAAAAATAGGACTAGTGATAGGATTTCATTTGTTGAGTTGTACCAACATATCTACACATAGTTTAAAAAAGGAAGCTAGCTTTTTCTAGAGATCTAACCTCAATTGCATGGTTCCACACCTTGAGGTTATTTTCATTATGTCATTAGAATTTTGAGCCTATATTTGGAAGGGTACAATTTCATGTGACAACGTGATGCATTGGGTATAGTAGTTTAATTATAATGGCTTGACTAGAAAAACCTAAACTAGAGGTACCTCAACTACTAAATTATATAATTATTTTAGGTTTTAAAAATTTATTTTTATTTTTGTATTAAATTGGCATATTTTCTATATTCAATTCCCTCCTAAATAGACTTTTAATTTTAAATTGAAATTAAAGAAGAGGGGGATACATCACCCTCGGGACTCCAAGTCACAAAAGAGTCCTAAGGAATGGATTGCCCTAGACTACCTCAAGTTGACTTTGACAAATTTGAAAATACAAAAGACTAAGATTGAAAAGGAAGGGAAAGCAATTTACCACTTTCTTTCTACTAAACTAGGTGTTCACAGAACCAAAAGAGTTGGCTACAAAAGTTTTAGTCTACTACCCAAACATCTCACTATCTAAGGATAACAGCGTGGATCTCAGACTCCAATGCAGCACACTTGCATCTTAGGGATGCACTAGCATCCTATACGAATAGAGGTCGAGAAACAAAATAGAAAAAAATGTGAGCCTACTAACTATTTGATAGGTTATGTTTTGCTACTTGACAAGAAGAATGGACAGTACTAAAAAGGTAGAAAAAAAATTACTTGAAAGGAAACTACTCAAAATGAACTATTCTAGAAATGACGAAGAGAAGATATAAAAAAGGTAATGTACTTCTCATTACTTGATTCTCTAATTAGATCCACTCGTGTGTTCCTACACAAATGAAAACAAGAAAAATGTTGGGTTGTTTTTGAGTTCTACCTCAGTCAAACCCCCATTTTGAAGTTCCCATCTCCACGGACAACCAAGATGCTACAAGATATGGAAATTGATAAAGAAAGTAGAAAGGAAATAAAACAACTAGATAGAAAGAAAAGATAACTAAAATTTCATCCAATAAACATGATGATGCAAACAAATGGAAAGATACAAAGATACATTCCCAACTATGAGCTCTCAAGGCCAATAGCGGAAGGAATAGAGTGACACCACCACATAGAGAAGATGAAGCTTGATGAACTTGCAAAGAGAGTGGTGTTGCAATGAGATTACACTGTTGGAGCCAAATGAGAAGCTTGTAGCAAGAAGAACAATGGTGTAAAGGCAAGAATGTGAGAAGGAAGTGCTAGAATGTGAGAGAGAACATGCAAGGATGAAGCTAGAGTGAAGAAGTTGGAATGAATTGAGTTGAATGAACAAGATGGAGGTGAGAGATTGAATTTCATCAATCAAGGGAGGTAGGGAACATTACTCTTTGTATCCAATGGAAAACATAACGTCTCCACAAATCTCAAGGGTAAGAATCTTGTTAGGACAGCAACATGACACACAAATGTCTACATGGCATGTGTGTGTTCCCGATAAAAATTCCTCCACTGATGCAAAACAATGTGGCCAAGTGGAAGGGTCAAGGTGGGGGCAATGAATTTACATAATCAAGTTTATATTTTCTAAGGTAAGGGAAATTAAATGGAGAATTTTCCTAGGGTGTAAATTCATGCCATTACATTTTACCCCCACTTTAACAAGCATATGTGTTAGTGTAGATGAGAGGTACAGTAGAAAGAGATTGAAGAGAGTATACCTTAATCATTGAGGAAGCAAATCTTTGATCCATCACACCTAGACGTAGAGTAGGCAGCTCCATAGGTTCTCGATCCTGCAAGGCAAGCTAATGTGAAGAGAGAGAGAGAGAGAGAGATGGCTCCACAAGTACTTGGTCCTATGGAGTTTGACATCAACTTTACAAGTTCTCAGTTTTGCAAAAGAAGCACTACAGGTTCTCGGTCCTCCAAAATTTGATATGAAATATTCTTCCAAGTTCTTGGTCCTATAAGGAAAGCTTGACAAGGTGCTTGGTCTTGCTAGGAAAGCTTGATTATAAAGGAGCTTTCTAGGTTCTTAGTCTTGCAAAGGAACATGTTAAGATGTAGACAAAATATGTTAGGCAAAAAATCCAAGACAAACAAACACATCACAGAGCATACAATTGATGGAGAAGTTTCAAAAGGCTCCCTTCAGGAACCCTTCAAGACAACAAGGGGCCCACTCAAAATGGACACTATAATTTGAAAGTGATGACATTTTCTATAAATGATTCTATCATCAAGGAATCCTTTTGAAAGGTCTATTTCATCAAGGAATTTGATAGAAATAATGATCCTTCACAAAGGAAAGTTTTTATACTTCTTCATCAGAAAAAATACTCCTTTTTCGAAGGAAAGTTTTTAGATTCTTTTGTTATGAATTCATTTTCAAAATAAAATTTTTACTAAGGGGTCCTTGTTGAAGAATGTATTTTTGGAAATGAAAAATTTTCAGTAAGGGATTTTTTGGCCACCAAATTCACCTTATTCAAAATCATAGAAGCATGGTAGGAACCTCTTAGGATGGTGTGTGCTACACAAAAGAGTGTGTAGCATCCTAAGGAGAGAAAGGAAAAATCAAATATGTTGTGGCCCACGATAATAGTGAGATGTAAATGTGGAATGTTGTCACACACATGAGGGACAAAACATAAGAACCACAACATCACTAAGAAGATAGAGAGAGACAAACAAAGACATAAAATGAGAGGCAAGAGATGAAGAAATCAAGAGATAGGGGGATATGAGACTTTGAGATCAGATATATTCATATATATAAATAGGTAGAACATGATGTATGAACTAAAGATCATCAATCCCTAAAGTTCCTAGATCATGAAGAAGAGCCCATGAAGACAAAATAAAAATAAAAATTGGGTCAACATGGAAGAGGGCCTAAATGCCCCCAACACATTGAATTGTCCCCAATTGTTGAAAAATAAATTTACAACATATAAAAGAATGATGATACACATAAAAGAAGTTTATGAAAAAATTTCTAGGTCTATAACCAATCACCTACAAGGGTAGAAAGATTCCTCCAAGAAGGATAAAAAAATACATAAATCCAAGCATAGGGGAAGACAAAACACACACAAATATAATCTATAGATAAAGAAGACATACCACCCTACTCTTCATCGACCAGCAGGTTTTCCTTCTCCCAATCTAGATCATTATAGGGGGAGGGAGGATGAGCTTGCAAGAGCGGGATGGTGAGGGAAGTACCCTTCGACTCTCTTGCAAAAAGGGCCAATGAAGAAGGCCCCTAAATGTCTTCTTCGCTATGCTCTTGTGTGGTGAAGATCATCAATCTCATAAAGATCATAGACAAAGTCGATACATCATCCACCAAGTTGAACATGCACTTTACTGGAGTGCCATGTGTTAACCAAGTGGGAGAAGAAGGAGGCACCCGAGATCCACTATCGGCCTCATCGAGAGGGAAAGTGAAAAACTCAAGGGACGTAGGGGCCACCTTCATCACAAGGATGACATAAGCTAATGTAGGACTAGCTCTCAAAGAATGTGATCCCTTCTTTTGACCACCACTCGAAGTGAGTTCATACTCTGACTTACACTTCAGTGGAGGATGTTAGATCCCCACAAAAAAAGCAGAGGTAGAGGAGGGAGAAGAAAAAGCCACAACATACACCACCATTTTGTTTGGAATGTCTATGGGTTGGGAAAAGGGAGGGATGTCTAGGAGGGGCATCAAAAGAGGAGGCTCCACAAAAGGAGCAATAAAGACCTTCACACTTTTGGGGTGAGGATCATTAGTACTCACTGGGGGATTTAGAAGCAAAACGAAGGCAATTAGAACTAAGGAAAATAGAGTAGAAGGAAGAGACACAACAAAAGATGATGTAGAAATAGGAGCTACTGGCTCCCCCTCTGTCTTTTGTAAGGCCTCTTGTTCCACAACTAGAGCTTTTCTTCTATGCTTGTACTCATGCACAAGTTGATTACATCAACTCCGGGCACTAGAAGTTGTAGCTTGAGAAGAGATGGGAGGTTCCTGCTCTACCATAGGAATGTCCTCCATAGCCATGGTCAATGGAAGGATAGCCTCCTGGACAAGAGCAAGAACAAGGAGCACATGAGTAGAGATAGCAGTAGGTGGAGAATCAGACACAAGTGCCTTGGCAGTGGGCCTCTTCCTACTCACCATCAAAGGGGTAGGAGTAAGATTGGTAGGAGGTTACAAATTTTGGGACATAAGAGCAACCCAATGAGGAACTTTCCCCTTGTCATGGGAAATAGGTCTAGGAACCGTGGGCAAGACATGAAGTTCAAAAATCTGATTCTTAGCTGTCTGCCAAGCAAGCACCATCAGGCTTCCCAAGCGAGGCATCAGAGCAAGAGCCAAAGGCACCATAGTAGGGTGGAAATCAAAAGTGGATGGAGTAGAGGACACATAAAAGGAAGGCCCTTGGGTGTGAGCAAGCTTCCCCTTCCCCTTTTTCTAGGAGGAGGAGGCATCTTGTTGCTGCATAATTATGGACCCTCTCTCAAAGATAACATAAGGAGACATGAGATAGCTCATTTTTGGTGCATTTCCCTCAGTCTTATACTTAACATAGGAATGATACAATATGTCTCCCCTAGCAGGGAGAGGTCCAACTAGAACAAGCTAAAAATGATCCAATGAAAAGCCCCTGCATGACACCAATGGTTTATAACCAATGTTGTCCTGTGTGACACTAGTGGTTTATAACCAATGTTGTCCTGTGTGACACCAGTGGTTTATAACATGTGTTGTCTCACACAATACCAATGGTTTATAACTGGTGTCATGCACTATGTGCACAAAGCCCTCATGCAAGAATTTGAGACACTTATTAACCACCAAAGTGATGCTTTTCATGGAAACCAACCAAGGGATTCCCAACCTCACTTTGAATAGGTTTGACTCTAGAATTATGAAAAAGGAAGTATCAACGACCTTGGGTCCTACCAAGATCGGAAGAGAAATAGAGCCAAGAGAAGGGATCGAGATTCCATCATTTGTATGGTAGTAGCCTTCAATTCTTTGTATTCCTCCCTATGTAGAGTGTTTATAAATAGATCATCCTTGATTATAACATTCACTTGGCTCGTAGGGTCAACTAGGACACCAATCACAATGTTTCCATTGATACGAGCGAGATTGTACAAGGGATAAGGCTCCCTATTCAGAGGAAAGTCCTGTGAGATAAATGTTATGTTAGGTGATGTGCTCATAGACTAGGTAGGAGGAATATGCAAGAATGAGACCATATTAATGTAACCTAATGGCACAAACTTAGAGGACCCAAAGGATTGAGACATTAGAAAGTGACCTATCTAAATTCTTCTTCCAAATATCCAAGATCCCTTCTACCTATGTAACTAGGGGTCGTAGACTAGGTTGCAAGGCTACACGCCTTACAACACGTGAATCTACAACATGCCTAGGACATGAGAGAAGGTTCCTTGATACTAAGAAATGAAACAATGATATTCACGTCAAGTTCACCAAAAAAGTAGAAGAGGGGGATTTGTCACCCTCGGGACTCTAGGTCACAAAAGAGTCCTAAGGAATGGACTATCCTAAACTACCTCTAGTTGACTTTGACAAGTTTGAAAAGAAAAAATACTAAGGCTAAAAAGGAAGGGAAAGTAGCGTACCACTATCCTTTTGCTAAACTAGGTGTTTATAGAATCAGAAGATCCTACTACAGAAGTTTCGATTTGTCGCCCAAACAGCTTATTATCTGACGATGACAATGCAAATCTTGGACTCTAGTGCGGTGTGTTGGCATCTTGTATGGCTAGAGGTCCAGAAAGAAAATAGAAAATAATACGAGCCTACTAACTATCTGATAGGTTATGTTTTTCTACTTGACAAGATATATGGAAAGTACTAAAAAGGTAGAAAACAAAGTACTTGAAAGGAAACTACTCAAAATGAACTATTTTAGAAAAGACAAAGAGAAGATAGAAAAGAGGTATCATACTTCCCACAACTTGATTCTCTAATTAGCTCCATTTGAAATTTCCTACACACATGCAAACGAGAAAAAATTTGGGCTATGTTTGAGGTCTGCCTTAGTCACACCCCCATTTTGGTATTCCCACCTCCACAAACAGGAAGATATGGAAATCAATAAATTAGAAAGGAAATAGAACAACTAGATAGAAAGCAAAGACAACTAAAATGTTATCCAATAAACATAATTATGTAAACAAATGGAGAGATGCAAAGATATCATCCCAACTATGATCTCTCAAGGCCAATAGCAGAAGGAATAGAGTGACACCACCATGTAGAGAAGATGAAGCTTGATGAACCTGCAAAGAGAGTGGAGTTGCAATGAGAGTACATTGTTGGAGCTAAATGGGAAGCTTGTAGCAAGAAGAAAAATGGTGTAGAGGAAATAATATGAGAATGAAGTGTTAGAATGTGAGAGAGAACATGCAATGATGAAGCTAGAGTGAATAAGTTGGAATGAATTGAGTTTGAATGAACAAAATGGAGGCAAGAGGTCAAATTTCATCATTCAAGTGAGGCAAGGAATGTTACTCTTCACAACCAATAGAAAATGTAATGTCTCAAAATATCCTAGGTGTAGGAATCTTGTTAACATGGTAGCTCAGTGCATAGACATCCATGCAGAGCATGCGCATCCTCAAAAAAAATTCCTCCGCCGATACAAAACAACGTGACTAGGTAGAAGTTGTTGAAAAAATGAAGAAGTTTGTCATTAATGAGTTTTCATTGATGTCAACATTGTATGATGGATGTCAAAATTGATCTGATGATGAAATATATGATTGTTGAAGAGACATTTTGCAAGAGGGTTTGTTCTGTGCACAAAAATAGCTAAGTACTTTTTGCTATGTGTCTACATTGGCAGATTTAGTGCATAGAACCCTCTGGTATTTTGGTTCGCATTTGTTCACCCTTAGAGATTTACTTTTGTGTCTCTAATATGTTGTTTATGGTTGTTAGTAGTATCTTCATTTAGATATTCACTTGATTTGGATAAGTGGTTTGTAAGTTGCAAGTAATAGAAGATTGGCATATAAGGTTTAGACAGTTTTTTGTGTAATGGATATGACCTATCTAGTTCGCACTCCTCTACAGATTTGGGTTATACCTTGTGGTTTTGGGAAAATTTTAACAGGTGTCAAAGCATTGTGTTTTCTAGATGGTGTGACATTTTGAGGTCCATGTTTCCTATTATGATGAACCGTTTGAGTATTTTGTTTTTAGGTCTTATGCCTAGCCAACCTAATGTATGTAAAGGGTTGCAGAAATTAAATATGTGTTATAGATGTAAGAGGGAGATATTATAGGTCCATGTTGACCTATATTATGCTTTGCACGTGTTGTTTTGGGAATGAAGGCATTTTGATTTGAATTAGGTTCTGACAAGGCATGTTTTGTATGTATTAGTGCTACATCTAATTAGGTCAACCTAGTTGATATTTGCAATGAGTTTGATATATATACAAGGATTTTTTGAGATTGTATATATCGATTTTTCAATGTGTACATGATCTAAATACAAGAAATGATGATATGCAGAGTTGAGTGAATAAGTTGTGAAAGTTGAGAAGAGTTGTGCGGATGTAAAGTATAACAGAGAATTGTAATTTGAGTTAGATGAAGTGTATTAATTCAATGTTTTGAGCTTCAAAGGAACTAAATCCTGCATATGGTAGATGCATTTTGTATCAGTTCAAATCTTGGCTATGCAGCCACAAACTCTCTTCTTTCTCTCTTTCTTTTCTCAGTGAGCAATAGTTCAATTGGATAGTGATTCCACCTACAGTGAGAACTTTTTTAAATATGTTATGACTGGGTATAATATATTGTGAGCTAATCCTCACTATGGTTTTTCCCATTTTGGGTTTTCCACATAAAAATCTTAGTGTTCATGTGTTATGTGATGTTATGGATGTTTTCATTCTTCAATTCCTTATAATAGTTAAATATGCTTTGGTAATTGGATGGCTAATGTTTGAATGGTTTAATAGAATATTGTTTCACCCCCCTCTCAGTATTAAAAGTTTTCAACAATTGGTATTGTAGTGTATAAAACTGTACTCCCTTCTCTGAGATGGTACAATTTCACACTTAGGACCCATTTTAGTACCCTTGCATTCATGACCCTTTGAGTCATCATTAATAGGCCCCTAAGACCCTTTATTTTGGATCCCAAGGCTTATTTCGATTGAAATCCCAACAAAATCAACAAAGGAATTCAATTTTCTAACATCTCAACATTTGCTCACCCTGAAAAACTAGGGTGGGACTCATCCGCCACCTTGGGTGTATGAGTCTCATGTGGCCCCTTTTTAGGGTTTGAGCAAGAAATTAAAGTTTCTAATTCAAATTTTTGGCTAATGTCAGCATTTGGGATCTAATAAATGGTAAATTAGATGGAGTGCCTATAGAAACAAGGTTTCAAATCATTATTTCACCTAAGAATAAGTAATTCAAGACCTAAGCATTCATAATATCAACTTGAGTACTCAAGCATACTTTCACAAGAGCATTCAATAGCAAGAAGAAAATAAAGTTGAAGTCTTGGAGCAACATTATAGTGTTTTTGCAAGTCTTCAAGCTCACTTTCATTTTATTTTTTTAGACTCTGAGAATCGTGTCATGACCCTCTTTTTGTTAAAACTTTAGACATATTATAATTTTGTGTGGTAATATTATGTAAGTGTTTTTATATAATTAATTTATGTGTGAAGAAGGTAGAGATTAAATAAAGAAAGACATAAATAAATAAATAAATAAATAAAATAAAAATAAAAATAAAAATAAAAAAATAAAAAAATTATTAAATACACTCCTAAAAAGGAACAAATAAAAGTTAACAATATTAATAAATAAGTGTTAGAGAAAAATAAAAATAATAAAATAAAATAAAATGATGAATAAAATAATTGTGAATAAAAAGTTAATTCATTAAGTGACAAGTGTACCCATCCTATCCTAAGCATTATTAATTGACACAATCTATCATTATACTTAATTAATAAAATTATCCATTTTACTAAGTCACATTAATTTAATATAATACATCATTTAATCTAATTAGTTAGGATTAGGGAGATGTCACTATCCTTCATAATCCATTAATTAGTTAATCTTAAATCTTTATTATATTTTTTTCAAATTTAAAAATTTATTCTAATTTCACTCACATGTAACTTGCATGCACAAGTCACTATCACCTTACAACTCACCCCTACTCACCCTTGTGTGGGAGTTACACCATGCATGTGACCTTTCCTCTTTTAGTCATTTGGCTTCCCCATGTGTGCTCACACGTGTGAGCACACATGGTCAAACCACCCTCCATTACATGTCATAGACATGTCATTATCAAGCCACCCTCTCTTTTATATGTCATAGACATGTCAACATCCCATCTACCCAAGGTGTGCTCACAAATCAAAATTTGTATTTTAAAATTAGAATTCTCTTTCATATAGTTATTTGGGCTTGTTCTATTGACTTTAGGGTAAAAATGAACCCCTAGGGTAAGTACCTATGGGGTGGAAGCTTATTGAAAACATAATATGGCCTTTTGGGCAAAGTATGAACCCCTAAAAGGTCACTTAAAGAGAAGTGACGAATTTTATAGTCTTGGGAAAGGTGTGGAGACTTGTCATATCCATTTCTCCCAAGGTGTGCTCACACATGTGTGAGCACCCTTGGCTCCTCTCCCCATGCCATGTGGTCTTATTTTTAAAGCCTTCTTCTTGTGACACTTGTCACAAAGTGAGGCTATCAATCCAAACCCCACCTTCTCAAACAATTCTAGCCGTTGAATCAATCTCCAATCTTGACCCTCCATTTACCTCCTCTCAAGTCTATAAATTGAGGCCATTTCTTCTCTCATCAACAACACCTGAATGGTATTTTTATGCTATCATTTTGAAGAAGGATAGGATTGAAGGAGGAAGAATCAAGTTGAAGAAGGCATAAAGGGAAGATTTGTTGCAACTCCATCAACATCAAGGTATTCATTACTTTGATTTGCTTTTAGAATAACTAATCAAATCTAGAAAATTTGCTAGAATCAACCTATTCTTTATTTATTTTTATTTTTCCAGCTAAATCTAGAATGGAACTAATCTTTCTACTATTATTATTCCTATTTCATTTTTTCTTCTTTAAATCAATATATTTATTCTCATTTATGTTTATTTACAAAGAAATTGTTTTCCTTTAATCCGGTTAATGTTATTACAAATATAAATCATTTTTTATAAAATAAAATTTATAAATAAATGAATTATTATTTTATTAGTGTTAAAATACATATGTGCTTTTGTATTCGAGTTATTTATAATATCTAATCAATATTCATTTAATTCTTAAATGAATTAAGATTTAAAGTTAGATTGTTCTTTGGAAATAAATAAATTAATAGAATTTTTTTTTTTTAAAAAGGGGTATCAATTGGATAGATTAAATAATAAAATATTCAGTCTAATTAACTATCAAAGGGTGGGTTTATTCATTAAATATATATATATATATATATATATAAACTTCTTAATTTTAATAAAGTTATCCTAACTTAGCAAGACAATAAATTAACTAACATCAATGGTTGATGAAGATTTAGTCCAAACTATGGTTCTATGAGATAGTATTTAATTTCCTTTGAACAAATATGGAATTGGTTACTAGCTAATGTTGAATATAATTAATGGACTTATAATATATCTCTTTTCTTCATAAATAATGATAAACTATGAGTATGGACTTAGTTATAGAAATTTTAAAATAGAGGAATGACAACATTTATATCTTATGGCAATACTATATTTTTATGACAATAATTACAACTCTATAATAATAATTATGACCATTAAACATTAAATTATAAGCTTAAATTTACAAAATACTATCTAACTTAAGGCATTAATAACATATCTTTAATCAAATTTCTTTTTTATTATGCCACAAACTTAGCTCTTAGATTTATTGTAAACTCTCTCTCCATGTAATAAATTTATTTTCTTGGGATTTAAGGTTTATAGCACATCATAGTTATGATTTAATATATTTACAATAAACTTAAATATCATGGTTATTCTTTAAATTAATTTTCTCCCTCAATATACAAGTAGATTCATTTTTTTCTTAAAACAAGGTTGACTCATTTAATTACAACAAGGTCATAGTGAATAAATAATTATGTAATTATTCGAATATTATCAAGAATAAACTTATGCAAATTAATGCAAACCTTCTTTAGATAGATCATAAATCTTGAGGCATTAGCAGTATAACTTATACAATTAAAAATCAAGGCTCTTATTAAGACATTGTATTGGTTTATCTATCTAAGAAATTAGTGTAATAACTTATACAATTTAAATCAAGTCTCTTTTTAGTTGGATTATTTATTTATTTATGCAACCAAAATTAATAAACTTTGTCTTGAAACAATAGATTATGCCATGAAGTCTCTTTGAGTTGGAATTATTTATGCTAACTTAGATGAATATTTATCTTGAAAATATTAGTGTCATGCAATTTAAATCAAAACTACTTATTCTATGACATAGACTATGCGAATAGATTCAAACTTTTCCTTTCTAGAAAATACTAACATTTCAAAATAATTAGATTCATACCATCTATAAATTAGATCACCCATCTTGAAGAATTTAACTTTATGTTTAAGTGTTTTTATTTCATAAATGGATTTGACTATTCAATTCATTGTTACAAAAATTTATACTTTCATAGGATGTAAGTAATACTTCTTTCTAGCAATTATACTTGAATAAATAGTTTTTAGTAAGTTCATTTAATTTTACTTCCTTAGCAAGAAGGTATAAAGTTTTTATATTCCATTTGGTTTATGTGCACAAGCTACTTTTCTTATTATTTGATAATGCATTTAATTTCTTCTTAGATAGAAAACTTAAATAAGAGGAGGAAAACATAAAAACTAGCAGCGTTCGGTATTAATGGTGCCTCTGACTCACGTTTACGGGTAATGTCATCGCGCTTGAGTTACTACACTTATAGCCTAATAAAGCTGCAACAACGGCATCTGTGGCATCGTCCCTATAAATCGTCGGGGAGTAATAAGGAACATTTTGGATTTAAAATCCAAGGGGCGGGAAATCCCTCTTGGGTCGATAATATAAAAAAGATAATACTATAATGGACTTACATCCGCTAGTGAAAATCATAGAAAACCCCAATAGGGTTTGGGCATGTAAATTGACTTTTTAATTCTTTTATCTTTGATGATTTGTTGTTCAAAGGGAAAGGGTGACGTGACTTATAGGAATTTAGGACATAGATGAATTAGGAAACAAGCAAAAGATCACCATGAATCTTTATGCTCCCTTATGTGGGTAGCAACCGAAGAGAAACTATCTGGGGAGATGGCCCTAGAAAGGGTCGCGTACCCACAAAACAGTTTACATCCAACAATAGATTAGAAAATAGAACTACATATTATACGCCTTGATCCCGTGCTGAAACTGTGTATGTAGGCAGTCTAGGGATGGAGTTGTCCCTAGTACGCAGGTGCTCGGGGTGGGGATTTAGGATTGGTTAAGGGTGTTTACCTTATTGGACTTGTTAAGATACCTTAAGATAAAGGAAGATAAATAAATATTAAAATTGAGGTTAGAGATTACTTGTTATACTCAGAAGGAATCCTGGATGGATTCGCTTGATTCCTCGAGGCTTTAGGCCAAATTCTGAGGTGGGACTCAAGCTTTTATTATTATCTCACATACTCCTAAGGACGTTGACCTCGGTGCACTCCTAGTAGGGGAGTGTAGTCTTTAGAGAGTGACTCAGGACCCAGATGGTCCTGATGAGTCTAAGTCTCTGGCCAGAGCATTTTCTAACCCATGTGGTTAGATGTCTATCTTATTTAGATAGATAGATCTTGGTCCCCAAATGGACATTAACCTAACCCGAAAGGTTAGATGCCTATCCCGGATGGATAGATGAATATTGGTCCTAAATGGACATTATCCTAACCCGTATGGTTAGATGCCTATCCCGGATGGATAGATGCCTATCCCATATGGATAGAAGTTCCTGAGTATACAACTAATTGAGCAAGACATTAAGGGATTTACTTAAAAAAAAATAGTGAAATTTTTGGTTCAAGGAAGTGTGGGTCTTTACA